>JANIEX010000885.1:0-17723 GCA_027627405.1 Leucocoprinus birnbaumii
CCAGCTCCCGCCGATCAGTTGAGCACATCCTACCAGCAAGTCACAGACACCGACACCCTTTCTGTTTCCGCCACCAATGATGCGGACACAACCATATCTCTTTCTGACTCGGTGCTGTCGTCATCTGAGCACGACCCGGAAACCGTCCCAGTCACATCCCAGGGTCCCCATCACGAGGTTACGCAGCACGATAACAATAATACCAATATAGGACTGGATGTCATCCTCTACGGCTCTTCCTCCCCCATTAAGTGGTCTTTCGTCCAGGACTTGATCCAGAAGGCTGCCAAATTCTCCGGCAACGTTCTCCTCAGCACCCTTGATCCGAATGCTGGACCCGTGCAAACTCTGGAACTCCGATGCGAGAAGGATAACTCCATCCTCACTTCTATCACTGTGCATGACTGTACCAATGATAATGCGACTTCAGCCGATACAGTACGTTCCTTTTATTAGGGTCTCTCCTTTTTTGACCTTCACTGCGTTGATAGCCCGATTTGCAGGATGATGTCATGCGTGCTTCCTTAGCGATCGTTTACCTTCCTGCTGCCACTCTTCCAGTTTTATCCCTTCATAATGCCTACTTGCCCGTTCTCGTTCCAGTTGTGCCTACTTCCTCTGATCAGGCTAGCTCTGTTCTGCGTCATGCCGCAGAGGACGACTGGGAGCTTCTCGGCGTTCCCGCCAGCAGAACCGTCTACTTGAACTCCGATAAGACGCCCATCATGAACGCCGATGCACTCTCTCGTCTTGAGCCCTGGAAAGCATTTGAAGTGATCCGCAATGTTCTGGATAGCCCTGCCCAGCAAATCAAGCCAGCTTCTGAAAACGGCCATCCAGCCCGAGCTGTCACACTGTATGTGGTCCCATGTGCTCCATTCGTCATCTGTACTAATTCTTCCACCAGCTTCGCACTCGTCTCAATTATGATGGGTGTCGCATTCAATACCGCATTCCACTCCCCCGTACCTGTCGGTCCTACAGGGACCGTCAGGATCCCTGGCAATAATACATGGGGGATAACCAATCCACTCAATCGCACTCTTGCGATGCCAGTTGCGGGCACTGGCACCGCTCTCGCTACTTCATCTTCGAGGGACTTTTCTCTTAGTGTCTTATCACCTGGAATCACTTCCCTGTCTGTCAATGCCCCTCAAGTCAACTCGCTCTCTATCACTTCTCGCATCAATTCTCTTTCAGTCAGCAACAGCCATCCTTCCTCTTTATCTCCCATTTACACACCTACCTCGCTTGCGGAGCCGGGTCCATCTCGCTTACCTATCTCTGATGCACCACAAGCCTCATCCTCCAAGGACGTCCTATTACGGCCCACTGCATCAACCTCTCTTTCCGAAGTGAACCCTCAACCCACGGTTCTCTCGGTTACACGCACTGAGAAGAAGCGAGCCCGGGCCGACTTTACTACACCCAACGCTCTCAGTCTACGCTTCACTAATAGTCTCACTGAAGCTATGGATATTGGTGCTAAGATCTTCACCAACGCTGCGAGGTTGGAGAACGGCGTCAAAGATCTCGTTGACGCCATGGACGATCTCATGAATTCTATTCAAGCTCAAACTCAAACTGTCGTTACTCAGAGCAAAGGCAAAGCACGTGCTTTAGGAGAAGAGGTTATCTCGCGGAACGACAGAGCTCGTGGACGTGCAAAGGAATTACGCAAGAAGGGCGAGGAATTGTTGAATTCCGCTAGTGTTCAGTTTTTCGAGAGGAAGGAGATTGCGAAGCAGAGAGCTAGGTTGTTGAAGGATACGTTCAAACAGACTGAGGCTTGGAAATCTTATGAGAGGGTCGTGCAAGTGGATTTGGCTGCTAGGTTGAAGGAGAATGATCAGTGCGCGAAGGATAAGCCTGGCAGTGGTGGTTGGTTGAAGAGAGATTCGGGGTGGGGATCGTATAAGACTGGTTCTAGATGTATCCCGAGCGTCCAGATTCCTGTTCATTGAGGAGTGGATTCTGTGCGTCCTCTCCCCTCATCGAGTCTGGACTATTGCTTGCCTAGCTCTCTCTGCGTGTTTTTCTCTCTCTCTCCCACCTCTCCTCTCCTCTGTCTGATGATCTATCGAAGTAACGTTTTCTTGTGCAATATTGTGTAAATACTTGTCGAACGAATGCCCGTGTTGTATTACCCCTCCTTTACGGTACCAGTTAACCAGTGTATTAGAACGTTGATGATGATGAAATAGTAACATGTATCGTCGGTGATTATCTGTGCACATAACCCCTATCTATCATCATCCAACAATCCTAGTAAGGACAATTCTTCAACACCATCTCTGATTGATATTAAGCAACGTGCCCGTTATGAAGCTCATATCATTGGTCTCCTGTTCTTTGGGGTGGAATTGAGTGGGGAATGATTAATTGATCATGGTGGCTTCTTGCTGTTGTATACCATGATGTCGCCACCACCTGATCTTGGCGAATGGCTTATCAGAAGATTGTACTGCGTCCCCAGACTAGAATCAGCGAACGATGTGATGCCCGGGATGATTCGGCCTACTAGAAGTCGTAGTGTGAGTGAACGGGGATATAAGTAGGACTGGGGTTTAATGGTTGATTGATCTTTCGGCTGCGAATAGATCGTCAAGATTGGCAGTTGGAAATAGCAGTGTCACGGCCCATCCGAATTAGGCCTCAGGCTCCGAGTACTTAGGATTGGGAGCTCAATCATCAATAAAACTTTGAAACCTGAAGCTAGCCACCAGTGAAATTTTGAAACGCAATGTATGATAGGTAGGAAATTTCAAAAATAGAATAGAATTACAGTACCGAACGTGAAGGAGAGTCCCGATTATAATACAAAGTGCGTCGACCGTCTATCGTGCAACAAAACTTCAAAAGTGGCGCAACCAAAGTGTTTCATGGAGAGGAAGAGCTACGTTGCTTTATGTTTCTTCGGAGCTGGTATGAGGGCTAGAATGCCGAATGTCAGAGTGTACAAGCTACAAGCTAGATAACGTATGATCAGTATTTTTGTACGACGATAGAGAATGAGAGAGAAGTGAATACTCACCTCCCACTAAGCCTTGGATAAATCCTAGATCGGTCCATTTACTTAGTACAATGACGTGGAGTATCCATCCGACGATGATTGTAGTTGTCAAAAGCTAGACGCCATAAACAGAGAATTCAGTGACATTCGATGGATAGAGATTGTGTGCGCACAGGGATGATAGTTGATAGAGAGCCGGATTGTCGCCAAGTATGCCACTACAATCGGTATTAGGTGTTTTCTCGGAGAAGGATATCACGGTATACGAACGTCTGGCTGTTCACCTCTGCGATACATCAGGAAGAGGATGTATAGAAATAGACTGATCATTGCAAAAGCACTACCGACGGCTGCTAAAGCAATTTTGCTGTAAAAAAATAGTCAGAAATGAATATTCGAGGCAACATTGTGGAGGAGCGTGCGCACCTATGGAAAGAATCACCCTCGGATAATAGAACCGCCTTTAGTTTATCTATAGTGCCCAGGTAATAAGTGATAGCTGCACCAGGCACAATGAGCTTGAGCTGTCGAATTGCATTGCTAGCCCAGGATTGTTGTTGGGTGACAGTTAGACTGGTCGAGTTTGAAGACGCGTTTGCATTAGTGCTAGCTTGCGCTTTATGTGATGTGACCATGGAGATTTGTGTATACTAGAATCAAGTAATTTTGATGGATTGAAGGCAAGATTACATGCGAACGAGTGAGTAGGTTGCCTTAGAGGAAGTTTAGTGCGTGTGTAGAGGACCGCCGCGGTCAGGTTCAGTGACTTCATACCTGACAATCACATGTCTCCCTTCCCACACTGGCGGCGCTTACTACTATCAGCTGGTCAAGCGTCGAAGGAATATTTAAGCACTCTCCAAGCGCTGAAAGATCTTGCTTCCAGATGCAATTGGATTTGCAGAGCTTTTCGTCTCTCTAATTATTCTACATAGTTTTGACAAGAGTACAGATTCTGACAGTCTAAAGATGCCATGCAACGTCTTCAGAGCAGCGACAACTGTGCTTTTGGCTCCTCTGACACTTTCACCACCCTGCAATGAGCTGAGCTTTGCAATAAAGCTGGGGCAAATACAAACGTACAGTTTTCCGGTGTTTCCGCCGGTGAACAATAGAGGCAGAGACTTTGGTGCTTGTTCGATGCCTCCCTCGACGATGTGGAAGCGCCGCTTGATCTTGCCGTTCGCTAGACCCTTTCCCATTTCTGCCAATGCAACAGGGTATTCCTTGATGTAGTCAAAGCTAGCAGGACGTTAAGTGAATGTTGTGCAGCGAATGTGACGAAACGTACACAATGAATCCTTGCATTTTGGCACGCTGGGAGATGAGATTGAGATAGGCCTGAAGACCCTTGGGCTTGGCGGAATCTGGGAATAGTTGAGGGATAATTGTTCATAAGATCCAATAAGACTTACTGTATGCAGAAATAGCACCTAATCGTGTATGAGATCAGCTTCAGGGTATATTACTTGAACGTGAGGTTGACATACCACAGAGGATGATTCGAGCGTTCTTGTTCAGCCTTGTGAGCATGAAGTCCAGAATATCGCCTCCAACATTATCAAAGTAAACATCGAGGTATCCAACAGAATCCTTAAAGTCTTGCGCGAAGGTAGGGCTCTTGTAGTTGAATGCCTTCTCCACCCCTATCTCCTTCTCCAACCACTCGCACTTCTCCGGCGAACCAGCGATGGCGTAGACTTTTGCTCCAGCGGCTTTACCGAGTTGACATGCAATGGAGCCGACAGATCCAGCTGCACCAGAAATTACAAGTTTCTCTCCAGCTTTGACTTCGCCGACGTTTTTGAGTCCGAAATAAGCTGTGAGGCCAGAACTACCAAGAGTGTTCAGGTAGTCAAGGGGCTGGACACCTGGGTATAGTCTGTCGCTCATTGAGTGTTTGATCTAAGGACCAACTTGTTTCGCTCACTCAAGCTTCTCGAGGATTTTGTCCTGCACAACAGCATACTCTGTCATACCTGAAGTAGAGCGTTAGCTAGGGACTGCTGAGAAAGGTAATCGTAAATACCCCATGCGCCGGTAACATGGTCTCCAATCTGGAACTTGCTACCTTCGCCAACTGCAACAACCACGCCCACGCCCTGTGCTCGCATAGTCTGTCCTCCACATCTTGAGCGTCAATCATAACATCAGTGTCGACGGTAATCACCTCGCCTATCTGCACGGGGGGCAGATAGCTTCGTGCATCTCGAACATAGCCCCTCATCGCTGGGTCAAGAGAGAGCCAAGTACATTGTACAAGTGCCTGCTGCGCTCCAGGCTTTCCGAGCGATGTGAAGGGCAAGACCTCCGTTCTGAAGGTGTCTGGCTCGAAATCCGCGACAGGTCGTGAATTAAGCACGATGCGCTTGTAAGACTCTGGTGCCATTATGATGTAGTAGCTGACGGTTTTCGTGAGAGGAAGTATCAAGGCGCGAGGCAAGAAGGACAGCTATATATTGCAGTGAGGAATGTAAGAAATAGGCATCATATCAACTTGGGCGGAGGAAGGCTGGAGCCGACACAGCGCGCACGGCCGGCTATTTGATTGCCGGTACCTCCTCAGATACACGCTCGATTATTCAAAGCTTACTCGCGTCAGTCAAACTACACACCAGCGGTCGCGTCATGGAAGCGAAATATTTTCGTAGCTGATCTGGAAGCCATTAAAGAGGAGGCCGACGAGTTGAACAGCCAGTTTTAGCTCAACATCGAGCAAGTATGAACGCCACATGAGGAGGCAAACGATGAAAAAGACCTCGGGTCAGTGTCTACGTGCATGGTAGAAGAACATAGTGTCGGATCTAGGTTGAATCGACCCTTAGCTTGCGGGAAAACACTGATTTTCAGCAGACTCTATCCCAAACTTAGCAATACGATACTAGCCAATTCTACTTGACCACCACTGGTACTCCCTACCGGACCAACTAGACAAAATTCTTTACCTTCCCGCCGTGCGGAATATACTCTGTGACTCTTCATGCCGCCCATACAGCAATCTCTTTGGTACTATCCTTTTCGCTAATGGCACAATCATCTTGGGCACATTCCATAGAACTGGCCGTCTCGATCGTGCGATTGGACATGACTCGAATCTGTTCCATGGACTCCGACGTCAGGACCCTCCCTGAATCACCGAGCAGCATTTCGTAAATCAACACTGCAACTAGCATCGCTGGAATATTGGTCAACGCGGAAATGGCAGCAAATCTTCCTCCTGCCGCTATTCGCCAATCACAGTGTCAATAAAATCCAGAAATGACATTGTTGAACTTGACTCACCGGCTCTGCCCCAGACAGATATAGCCCACAGGCGAGTTCCTAGGTCCCTAGCTGAATTCAGTGCTACTCCTGCGGACCCGAACCCCCATATTGTGATACCACTGCGAAAGGAGGGGGCGTAGAAATTCTCAGATTCACCCAAGACGCTGAAGACCTACTATGCAAGCCCTGAATAAAAGGGTGAAACTACTGGGGTGATGAAGCTGTTCGAGGGGTCTATCGAGGCCCAGTAGACAATTCCAACGAAGACGCTCTGCAGAACCATTAGCCAGGTGTTTCTAGAGTGAGAAATTGTAGGTGAGTCACAGATATCCATTCGTTTAGGAACGCCGCTCCCAGAGATTGACCTGGTGGGAGGTAAAAAGCAAACATGCCTGCGGGTCCCCCTGAGGTAAATAAAAGCTGATCTAACGTCCCCTTCTCGCGGAGTGTGTCCTCAAACTGGTTGACGAGGAACTGGTATTGAAAATATACGAACATGCAGGCAATATACCCTCCGAGTATCTGGGCAACGAGATATCTAGTGACCTAGAATCAGAAGCTAGGCAACAGCCGGCTGAAAATCAGGCTCACTGCAAAGTTTTGAGCTTCGGGAAACCTCTGAAAACACAATGCGCTATTGTGAAACACGGATTGAAGTGTCCAGCTGATGTCCCTCCACACACGCCTACGGCAAATATGATTCCGAAGGTTGTAGCCAGACCTGTCTGAAAGCTTGCTATTGCTGGGCGTCAAAGAGGCACTTGACCAAGCTAGTTTCCAATTACATACACCCAATGACAGGCTGACCAGTGACGATTGCCTCCACTTTATTGACCGCGCATCCGACACCTTGAGACTCGCTTGATTTCTAAGGACACAAACAGACTATACGGCTGCGTACCCAGGTACACAAATATGAAACATCCCAGCTACAGCTCGCTTAGACTTGTACGTGCAGATCATACTCAAAACGTACCATCTCTGCGAAGAGTTCCATCATCCAGGACAGTCGTTTGCTGTTTCGTTGCCGCTCTAGGACATCAAAAATGAGATGCCTCCTCTGAACATCTCGTAGATAAACGGTGGGAGTCGCGGAAGACATAGTACAGGAAGTGCTTGTACTAGAGCAAGATCCGTGGTCTTCTGTAGCCAAACGTAGCCAAAGGCCCTCCTCTTCCAGCTTTTTCTCGGATTTGCACCGGGACGATGGATCGAAGATCTCAATTTAGGCGTTCTCACGGGGCGCTTATACCGATCAAACCCGACCGAACCTGGAAAGCATGTCGGTCCCGAAGAATTTTCGGTTGGTGACCTGCCCTGTATACAAGCGCTGTACAAGCGCGCACTACACGCTACCTGAAGATCAGCAGGTCGTATTACTGAAATTACCAGACCTACGATTACGATCGCGATGAGGTGATATGACATACCAAATTCATACCAAGCCTCACCGAGCCTCTTAACTGATGCCGAGCATTGACTCGTGAGTGATGACATGAAATGTCTAATTAGCTGATATCCATCGCCAAGTGTCAGGAGGATTATTTGCCGAGATTCGCTGCTTCTTCGCCACAGATCCAGCGATTTGATCGTCCCAATCGTCCAAATACTGAGGAAGAATAATTAATGGGAGTGTCTCTTCACATACCGCGGTGAGTACAGGAAACCTCGAATCACTCGACGAATGGATCGTGCCACGGGTCTCTTCTGCCTTTGAGTTGGCCAATAACTCAAGTATTTGCGAGTGGCGCGCTTGGCTTGATCTGAGCCTATATCAGAGATATGGTTGTTAACCATTGTTAACCGCTGACTATCGACCCTGACCCTCTGACAAACCCGTTATCACCGCCAAGGTCACTTTTGGTGTTAGGTTCCCGAGAAACAAAGTGACCAAGATGACATGTATTCGGCCCTTGAAGTCTACGAAACAGCTACGAAAGTGGTTCATCGCAAAAAAGCCGTTTAGAACCGACCCTAGTCATCGATTAAGAGCGAAATGTTGTGGATGTCTTTCGCCTCGACTGTTGAGCTAGGCCAATGAAACTGACTGAAGAAGCAGCATCCTTAGAGTGACGTTTAGATAAGTAAAGAACAGAAAAATTGTGATTCTTGAACAAGACCTCGGGGCTTATGTATAACTAATTACGACATCCAAACGACACCCGTACCACATGCACTTTTGAAATCGAGCTCAAACACTTATACCGGATGAATTAGATCATCAATCAATCAGAGGATAATTATTTCCTCCGTTGCATTTCAGGGGCAACCTCGTAGGCTTCGATACTTGCTTTACCAGAGTCGTGGGTAGAGTGACTGTGTCCCTGCTCGATGGTATTGGCGTCCGAGGTGGGATGGACGTCTTTGTGAACTAGTCGCCTGTTACCGTGAGCAAGATGAGCGAACTCCAAGGCTTCACGCGTAACAAGCCTATCAGAATCCACGAGGAACAACTCATAGAGAACAACTGCGAAGATTGTGGCAGGGATGTTCGTGAGAGCAGCAATGGCAGCATAACTGCCTCCACCAGCTAAATTGGTCAGATGTCATTACAATTCTGTCAATTACGAAGCAGGTATTCGCACCTGGCAAACCCCAGATTGTCAAAGACCAGAGGCGACCACCAAGGTCACGAGCGGTGTTCAAAGCAACCCCAGGAGTCGCAAAACTCCAGATAGCTGCAGCACTAAGGAGTCTGGAGTCAGGGACGACAGAGAGTGGGACCGACAACTTCAAATCACGTACTATGACAGAGCGACGGCGGGCGCAGCCAGTGCCGGGGTGATGACCATATTGGTGGGATCACCGGCAGCCCAGATGACAAGGGCAACAAAGAACGACTGTATGGCGGAAATTCAATTACAATGTTTTAAAGAGGCCTAAGCCAGCGACACGTACGCAGACGAATTCATTGAGGAAGACAGATCCGTGAGCCATTCCGGGGAGCAGATAGAGAGCAAATGCTCCTGGAGGGCCGTTTGGTGTGAACATAAGGGCTTCTGCACCAGCGGCGGCCAGGCCCTCTTCCATCTGGTGGATGAGGGGTCGCCATTGGTAGTATACCAACATACAAGCAAGGTAACCGCCAAATATCTGGGCAACGATATACCTGAGGGTCACAACATATCAGTCAATATCACCAGCCACAGAGAGGCGATACTCACCTGAAGGCCTTTCCGATGGGGAATTTTCTGAAGATAACATGGACGATGGTCACAGCGGGGTTGAAGTGACCGCCAGAAGTACCAGCAGCTATTCCGAGAGCGAACAAAATACCAAGGGCATAGGCGAATCCGATCTGGAATAGCGCTGTAATGCAGGCGATGTCAGCGGATCTAACGGCTCGAAAGGGGTATTGAACTCACAGGAAAAGCCCGACTCTTTCAAGATACCTCCGAGGATGAATCCGAGGGTTGAGCCAACACCTATTCCAACCCCTCAGAAATGTGTATCTCCTACATTAGCGTAGCACATACCAGGGAAAACGTAGAGAAAGACCCCAAGCTGCAAAAATCGTTAGGAAGACGCGCGGGAGCATCGAGACTGATTGGTGACTGACTGTCTCCGCAAAACACTCTATCAGCCAATGAACCTCCTTGCGATTACGCTGCCTTTCCCATAGGCGAAAGACGCCTTGCCGCTGGTGCATGTCACCGAGGTAAACGTCGCGGGATTGTGCCATGATAACAAAGAACGAGCTGAGGAGCGGATGTGAAGAGAACCTCAGGTGGTGGGAGGCCAAAGATATCGTTCCTGGTTGAGTGATTTATAGCCGACACCCAATGCTGACTTTCAAAAGGGGACCTGAAGACAGAAAGGTCTCATGACGCTCTTGGCTTTGAGAGCCTGAAGTCTGATGACAACCCATTGGAGAAATCGTACAGGCAACAGCAGCCATCACCCTGTTACGCCTCCAACTGAATTTCCAACCGCGGAAACCCCAGTGTGCTACTTTTGTCCCCAGACGCGGGTGCTGTGGTGCCGCGCCTTAACGTGATACAATCTCCACAAAGAGATCTGGAATTTCACAGCTGGAAGAATGTATTCCATTGGATCGGACCCACCGGAGCGCCGTTGTTCAGGTCAAATTGGAATCAGGAGGTAATTTTCATTCCAGCATTTAGTCATTGACGCTTTGTCTTGGATGGCTCGGAGCCTGAGGAAATTGAGAGCAGCCAGGGACCGTCACTAACGACAGAACACGTTGAAGAGGTCTCGTGAAGAGTGCGAAAAATATGCGGGGATCAGAAAGGAAGACGCCGAAGGGACATTGATCGAATACTCCTGGATCTTGAGTTTGCTACGAATAATCGTTTGAGTGTATCTCGAGCCAAATTCGCTCAAAATAATCGGGAAACATGACAGTAGGACTAGAAAAACAGTTTGGACAATCATTTCGGGTGATAGAGGACGTCGAAGAGGAGATTTCGAGCTCGCTGCCGTCAGGTCTTTATAGTGCGCACGACCGGCTATATGCAGTTGCCGAATACCCGGAGAACGGACCAGTAGATTGAAGCCAATCGAGAATGGGGATTCTCACAGCTGTCTCACGATAACGCTTCATACTATCGCATGACGGCAGGCACCATGTGCTCTGGGTGTACTGCGGGGTGTGGGGCGTATACGGGTGCGGAGGCAACCTCATATCATTCTACATTTTCACTAGTAAGGATCGAGGAGTGCCTGAACCTACTAAGTAGCGAGTACAAATCTCTAAGCTTGGCAGAGTCACAGTGATCTATGTACTGATTTTGGATCTGTGGCTGGATTCTCAGACAGAATTCTACAGATGGGAAGAAAAGCTCAACGTTATATTCTAAAGACTAACAACAGGCCACGAAGATCCATCCTATTTATATTCTTCGAATGTTTGGTTAATCAAAGCGAAGCTCCAAAGGATTAAGGGAGCAGAAGACTGATCGGGTTCTAAGCTTGGCTCACGACAGAGCTCCTTGGGACCTTGGGACCTACATGCGCTTCAGAAGGTTCCATGAAGCATCAATTTGTCTGTCATGAACTCACCTAGAGGGCATCAAGTACACATCATCAGAAGAGTGTTCGTAAGTCGGCCTGAGGTAGGAAGACGTGCTACCCTGATATTGAGCTCCTCTTTTTGCGCTGAAACACATCGTACAGATGATCCCAGCGTAAACATGACATCGCTGTGAACGGGTGGTTAAATCCACCCGTCTTCTGAGCCTAATGTGATGTTAGTCATGGTACATACCGGGTTGAGTGCACTCGGAAGAAGTTCAGATATACAACGAACATCTTCAAGTAGAGACCCGTGATATGGCGAGGGTGAGCAGATCTGGTTTTTGTCTGGCTGTTTGAGACCTGACACGGTGCCGAGGAGACATATGCACCACTGACTGCCCAAAATTTCCAAATTTCTGGATATGTCGGTATCAGTACGAAGGACAATTCTGGCATTCAAAAGAACCAATCTTCAACGCCAATAGCTGAATGGGCATTGAGTTCTGTGCGACATTCTCACCTCGTTAGGGCAGATTTCGTCTTTATTTGTTTTATGGCATCCAAGGAATATCGGGGCCGCAGGCATACGATAGTGCTCAGGCTCTAGTCTGAACGGTAAATTGACCAACAGGCCGTATGTATTCGAAAAAAATTTCTGCTTGATGTTCTCACTTTTTGACCCTAGTCGAAGACGACAGCGCTCCTGTGACAATTGGTGCCGTATCTGAAGTGCCTATGGTTCCCTGTTCTATTCTTGATATCACTGTCTCTAGTGAAGGGATCAAGAACAGAGGCTTCGGAGATTTCTCTCTTCCCACCACGAGTTCTCTAATCCACCTCTTCCGCGCATCAACACATGTCCAGTCTGAGGCCGCGAGCATTTCTTTGACAGACATGCAAGATAACGTCTGTGCCGGAGCGGCAGGGAGTCTGTTGATCATTTGTGCCTCAACGGTGAGAGAAAGAGGGCAGAGCTGGAGGATATCTGGAATGTCCAAGGAAAGGGCCAGATTTCGAACCATCGGCGGACATAGTTGTTATAAGGTCTCTTGTGAAGGCGGTGAGCACCACTCCAACCGTTTTCTAATAGCCCGGTACAGTGACTTATGCCTCCAGAGTTAAAATGGAAGGCGAGAACCGCGGGCTTAAACCATGGAGGGATAACAGAGTGCCGGGGCACTTCGATTTCTTGTCAAGACTTTGGTGAAGTGAAGGGATACGGTCTACGGCGTCAGAGGGATGAGGGAGCATTTAGCATTTACCTGTTTGGTTTGTGGCCCATAGATGAGAGGGAACACCTGGACACAGCGAGTTGAGCTAAGAGAGCGAATTGTGAAATCTAATTGATGGTTTCGGAGCGATATATGACATCAGACGCGTGAATTCTATGCCCAAACCCAGTCCGTCCTGTGAGGCATGTAGTCACCTCAAGCACACAAGCGAAGGCGGCGGCATTCGTGGGGGGCTTTACTCGTCTTCGTATCCTTGCACGGGTCTCCGTGGGCGGTTGGGAACTGCAGAAAATCGTTGGCACGCGTTCTGAGTGTGTTGAATGAAACGTACGAGGGTATGATGTAGGAATCATCTCCGGAGATCTATAACCAAAATGTTCTCGGATTGGGGGAATAGCGACGGCCATTACTGGTCCAATGGTCCCGAGGACTACCGAGTAGAAGATGACAGGGCTCTCATGCGCCTGACGTTGCTGTAATATAGAAGTGCCCTGTGAGCTCATGAGATTCAAGATAATAAAAGAAAACCAACAAGGTATCGATAAGTCTGGCGGAACGGGGACAGTAATGAAGCCATAGCGGTGTTGAGTTGTGAGCGTCTTCGGAAGACACGGGACTACTTGTTGATGGATTACTAATCACATCACTTGAACTGCTTTCCTCGTTGCTTATTCTGACTCCCGACTTCCAAGCCTCCCCTTATACCCCACAGCCAACACTCATTGCATCATGTCGATGGAAGAAAGCATTAGCTTAGAAGAGACGAACAAGATTCGTATCTCACTTGGTCTCAAGCCGCTGACCGAGGACAAGGCACCAGCGGATGACAAGGAACAGCAGGCCGAGTCGAATTACAAAAAACAGCGCGAAAGAGAGGCCAAGGAAAGAGAAACAAAGTGTGTACGGCCTATTGGTGCTGAATTTTACTGATGAGTGTTGTTTTCTCTGCTAGGCGTATTGCTGATGGAATAGCCAAGTGAGTATGCGGTTTTTTTCTTTTGCACAGTCACTTCTATGCCCTTCACGGGCACCTTAGGCCATGATACTGTCGAAGAACCCAATTCTTATGCAAACTTACTAGGGTACGAAATCGCCGGGAACTTCATGCTTCACTCAAGGGCACAACCCTCGGCGATGCAGATGGCGACGAGGACACGCTCAAGTGGATCAAACGGAGTAAGAAAAGGGAGAAAGAACTGGCAAAGAAGAGACAGGCAGAACTAGAGCAGATGGACAAAGTCTTCCAGGAAGAGTATACGGAGCGTATGTACCATTAATTCGACTCTATGCGCCTCTTTTCTGACGTTTCTGAAGGTGATCTCGAGGGCTTGAAGGTCAGCCATGACTTCGACACGCTGGACGAAGGCGAAGCGCGCATACTCACGCTCAAAGATAGTCGTATTCTTGATAACGAAGGTGAGACTTTACTTCAAAGTTGTATACAACGGACGGGCTCAATTCCGTGACGTATCTGGCAGAGGACGAGCTTCAAAACGTCGAAATGGCCGAGGAGGAAAGGCGACAGAAAAATCAGGATCTCAAGATCAAACGGCGCGATTACACGGGCTATGACGACGAAGAATTCCAAGAAGGGAATCAAGGCATGAAGCGGTCAATACTCGCGAAATACGATGAGGACCTTGAGGGTCCCAAAGACACTGTAAGTCGCCATTTATCACTCATAGTGCAAATAACGCTTAGTCTTCCTATCACAGGGTTTCCGTCTAGGCTCGGCGGTAGTGTCAAAGAAGGTCAAGCAAGATGAGGACAAGCACGCTGCCGCTGCCGCTGTCAACAAATCACTTCTTAGTATAGACTACAGCAGTACGTTTCTTTCCTTCAGGTTCTTCGGTGCTCTGACAGGCGCTCTAGAAAACCTTGACATCTCTGACTATAAGCAAGAAGGCGAGATTGGGTTCAAAAAGCCTAAGGTAAGCCTGCTGCATATCTGCGATCCACTCAAATCTGATATGGTCACCAGAACAAGAAGAAACGTTCATCACGCCGAGCACCAGACGTCTCGGAACCGATAGACGAGAGTCAAATGGAGGTTGATGAGAAGCCGATTATACCCGTCCAACGAGAGCGTGACCTCAACGCCAACTTTGTCGATGATGATGATCTGCAAGCCGCGCTGGCTCGTTCTCGACGGGCGAAGCTCAATAAGCTAAAGAAACTCTCACCCGAAGAACTTGCCAAGAAAGGTTTACCTTCTATTGTTTATTCACGACCGTATACTGATAGTCTCTTAGTCGCAGAACAACGAGCCCAGGAGGAAGCTGCTTCTCTTGAGGCAGCAAATAATGTCAAAGTCGAAGATCCCGAAGGCGATGGTGGGGGCCTGACATTTGATGACACATCAGAATTTGTCCGCTCGGTTGGCTTGGAACCCATAGTAAAACCCAAGCCAGAGCCAAAGGAGCCGTCGATACCTCCTGCCCGCAATGAAGCCGTGAAGCGATCTCCCTCGAGAGATGTTTCTATGGCACCTGGGGATATGGCACTCGACGAGCTTGAGACGGGTGAAATTGATATGAAGGACGAGGAGATTGAGGATTACGACATGGAGATGCTGAATCAGATAGAGGATGCGATTAAACAGACGGAAGCTGAGGAGGCAGCCAGGGGCGAAGATGCTGTCGGAACATCGTCCGAACAGACATTTAGTTCTGGAATGGCTTCGACGCTCAATATCCTTCGACAACAAGGCATTCTCGCCCAACCTTCAGCCGATTTGAAGGATCGCGAGAAGGTTCAACTTCAGCGGGACCTTTGGCTTGCGAATATGCGCCAGCGTGTTGCTCAGAGGGATTTGGACCGACTTCAGTCTCGTGGCGGAAATAAGGATCAGGCTCAACGAGAGTATGAGAATCGCATGCGCGAACAACAGGAAGCGCGCGAGAACCTCGAAATGTTCAAGGACTACAAGCCCGATGTCAACATTGTTTATTATGACGAATTTGGACGCCAACTGACTCCTAAGGAGGCTTGGAAAGCGCTGTCGCATAAATTCCACGGAAAGGGATCGGGGAAGATGAAGACGGAGAAACGACTCAAGAAAATTGCTGAGGAGAAGAAGAAGGAAGCGATGGCAAGCGGTGACACACCCCTGAGCATGAACAAGGCGTTCCAGCAACGTCAGGAAAAAATGGGACAGGCCCACTTCGTTCTATCAGTTGGTAACAGGGGGTGAGTATTTGATTTCGATTGCCGTGCCTCCACTGACGACATTAATAGCGCCGTTCCCCAAGCGGCCGAGTTCCTTGATGCTCAACCACTCGCTAAAGGGAAGACGGAGAAAACAAAGAAGAAAAAGGAAGGAAAGAACGCTCAGATGAAACCAGAATTGGGCTTCATGACTGTTCCAGCTCCTCAGGTCCAATCATTGTCCAATGGCGAGAGTCCTGGCCCCTCGAGCTTCGCTCCCAGCGCATCCGGCTCCCCAGCGCCCAGGCCTGGGTTCTCACGAATCTCATCTACTGCCGTCGAAACACCATCCCAAGGAGGTACCCCAGTCCCTGGAGAGAGAAGCAAGCTTACGATTGGATTCGGGACGAAGAGAAAGGCCACGGAGGAGCCACAGAACTCGCCAGATCCGAAGAGACGATAGAGCGTGTTTCTTGGAGATCTACGTACGGTTTCATCGGTTTCATGGCGATGTGTAGTTTATATTAATCGTTTACAACGTGCTTACACTACTTAATTGAAGATCTTTCGTAACAAAACATCGGTCTTTGTCTAATCCCTTGCCTGTTTCAAAGGCCTTAACCAGTGATGCTTGACCTTCATCAGTCCTATTGTTATTTAATCATCCAGTGTGCGCTCCAAAGAACCGCAAAAACCGCGCACCATTTGACTTTATGAGCATCCTTTTCGAGCAGTAGCTTAACGGTTGTCCAAGAAAATCGGACGAGCTTGGGAAAACCGAAGGTTGGCTCAAGATTTCCTTTTAGCCACGCCTGTGTATTCGGATCTGCCCACAAGATATGCGTGTTAGAGTCGAAGTCTTTAATCTGCCAAGGCAATTACCGGACGGATATCCAGATCCAAATCCTGTACTCCACTCGGCTTCGCCAGTTTCTTCAAAGCACCAGCCCTCTATACAGGCATCTCGAGTGACCTTGGCTGCCACGCTAGCAGCTCCGACGATCTTGAATTTTGCATCCGCTTTCGTGGTGACAGTAAAGTCGATGCCTGGGAAAAGACCAGAGAGGTATTTCTCGTATGTCGTTGTATTTCCCAATGCGTCGACATAAACCTGTGTGGCGTGCTGTAGCTAACTAGATTTGAAGAAAATACTGCGACGCACCTCCGCTAACTCGATTCCTCGGTCAAGGACTTCTCTGATAAGTAGAATAGTTGCCTCCTGAGATTGTTGGTTCAGATTGGTCGGAGGTTTTTTGATCATTCCACTTGAGATGGCCTGTGGGCTATCTTGTCATATGATTGAAGATCGTCGAGAGACCATTGTTCATAAAGCTTACCTGACAACTCGAACCGACCATCCGAGATTCGAGGGATCCGAGCTGAGTGTTTCAAGTAGCGATGATCGTGTGTCGGCGTTCAGGGTTTTTGAGTCTGATCATCAAGTACATGCGGAATGAGCGGAAGGCCTTTTTGATAAAGCAAATTCCGATGATACCTGCAAATCCCAGATCATCGAGCTTTTCCTTGTACGCAACAGGACAATAAGCGACGCCATACACGAGTGGACCTAACACAGGTCCACGGCCAGCTTCATCGACGCCAAGGATGTAAGGACCCGCGGCTGCCGGTGTAGGTGAATGATAAGTATAAGATTCGGTAATGGGTGTAGCGGGGCCGGGTGCTGAGGGCACTAGGACATTGCTTGATTCTTCACTACTCATTGTGCGCGCGTCCGGACTGGAAGCTGAACAAAGAGGGAAAACAACACGTGGTACAGCTTTGTGGGGTTGTTTGGTCACTTCGGTGATGTAACGCGTTTAATTTCGACACTCGGGAGACAGACTCCTTCCCAGCCCTCTCGCGCGAGGCGGCCCTAGCGGGCCGAGCAAACAGATGCAAAGATGCGACCAAATAAACAACTCTCGCGAAGCAACCTCGCGCAGCGAGGGACTGGCAACTTTTAGACGTGCCCGCCCTGACATAATCCAAGAAAACATATATTTCTTTTTTTTTAATAATTCTTGGTGTGACTTGTCTGTGACCTGCGGCCTCGAAGGCAGGGAGCTGGTGCAGACGTTCAACGACGTTGA
>JANIEX010000886.1:0-17717 GCA_027627405.1 Leucocoprinus birnbaumii
CGAAAATGATCGTGGTTTCATGAAAAACTTATCTCAGAAGCATTCCTCTTCTTTATGACCGCAACCTCGATATTAATCTTATCCCCACTACATCCAAGTAACAATTAGTGATCCACTACCAAGATAAAGCTTCATTACTAGTAAATRGATGACAATCTCGGGAAAGAAATTGCCACATAAAATGCTGATTTTATGTCTCTCGGGCGTGAAAGCCTGTACCAAGGGTGAGTGAACCTTTACACTCTTCACGCTAAACACGTGTTATGCTTAAGATTTTGAGTCCCTGTCTAGGAGTTGGAGATTATACCATGCCCGGAAGACGGTTTATTCCAAAGCACTAAAGGATTTAAATACGTATGTTGTGCACTCGCACATCCACTCGCTTTCGATATCATAGAAGCACTGCATCGGATGGGAGAGTGCCAGAATATAGCAACAGGTGCACATATCAGCACCAATGTCCTGCTCGCTACCAGTATTGTTGTGACACCGTAATTGACTATGTCCTCGCTTGTGGTCTTCTCGAAGGTATGGGCCCAGTCCTTTTCTCAATAATTAGGAAATGTCGAAGGTCATATGCGCTTACGAGCAATTGTTATGTCTCAAGGGGAAGAGTATTACTGGCGGAGAGGGTTATTCGTTTCTCAGCCTAAATGGCCAGACAAAAGTTGAACTATGGACGCTAAACGGTGTCGGATGTATATCTAGTGAACTTGAGTTTCTCGCGTCCTCACGATGAATCAGCAAATTCGAAACTGATAGGCTGAGATATCCTCACTGTCACCGCAGGTGTTGTGCATTTGAAAGTTTTAGTGGCACCTATTGACATAGGGCGTCTGTCAAATGCTAGGTTCGACTCATGAATTACTCGCCACGAATTGCAAGGAAACGCCGCTGGTCCAAACCATTAGTTCCTACCGGGCCTCCAGACCCGGCGAGTCAAAGATGTTTTGCAGTGTGTGATATACGAGGGTAATTCCGGAATTCGAAGAATCTAGTAATCGCCAATAGTCGAGATTTCGACTGGTGGATTTCGAGTGTTCTGGATATTATACTGGTAGGACACAGAACCAATTGTAGATGAGTCTAGGATCACTGGCACACAAGTCCTAGCCCATCCGGTCGTCCATCCGACTCGTCGGTCACAGTTCTGATCGAGTCATTGCATCGAGAACAGTAAACTGCTATACGGGATCTACCGTGTGTAAGACATACCTCGGAGGAATTATGATCTTTCGTGAGAGAAAATATTTCTTATTTCGTTATTCAGAGGCGTAGGGGGACCAGTCCACCGATTTAGTACCGAGAAATTTAGCACTAAAAGAAATCATACGATACAACGCAAGGAGTACTAGTAAATTCATCAATGAGCTTGAATGGGCCAGCAACGACTCCTTCACATTACCTCCACTTTGACGGTTTAGATTATGTTCCACCCTGTTCGAGCTGGATTATCCATGACAAAGGGGAGAATGAAGCACTGGCACTCAGCGAATAGCTGAAGCCCGAGGGCAGTTGCATCAGGAGGCTTGACTATTCACTTAGAATGATCTAGTGGCCGATGCGCTTGACATACCGCTAAGGGAAGGTGTCCTAATATAGCGGTTGAGGGTCTAGCGGRAGGGACTGAGGAAGTGGTGGTCTGGAATTTTGCTTTACACGCCATGAATCGTATCATGCCAATTTAACTGATTATCGCTTGTTGATAGATGGGTTTTCTTGTTTAATTACCAGGCTCTTCCTAGCCACAGTACTGAGATTGTCAGTGTGATATAATACCTCGTTGCTCCTTGAGCAACCAGAGTGCACCTTGCTGGACAATGGAACTAGCATATGCCCACTACGATATTAACAGAAGAAGAGGCCAAAATGTCAACTTCGTAAGCCTTCTAGCTCGCGAGTTGGCCGAGTGCTAGGATATTTGCCGCATGTATTGTGTAAATGCCTCTTGCCCGCCTCTTGCCCCTCGCAGGACTCATGGTCTCTCATAAGGCTCAGAAAGGAATCTGCCCTCGGTTCGCCCTCGGAAACTCCCGCAGGAAAGCTGCGAGTTACATCAAACGAGCCGCCTCGGCAATCTCAAGCCATTGATTTGACCTCAGTAGCTGCTGGATTGAAGCTTGAGAGTTTGAGGTACTACACGATGCAGGAGATTCCGTATTAATGGTATTAAACTCGAAGATGTTATGTCCTCTGATAGTCGAATATCTAACGGCATAATTATCCTTTAACTCCGTCGAACACATCGAGGATCACGGACCGCACATGTCCTACATACTAGTATGAGCTTCCTGGTATGTAATTAGTGTGCTCATCCATACACAACAAGCTACAGGCATAAGTCAAGCATCACAGGATAATCAAAAGTCTTGAACGAGATGATGCCCGCTCCAACTTTACGCCACCGAGTACTGTTGGCAGAGAATACGACAGTAACTCTGGAAATATGAGCTTACAATGACCATGGTCCGGCCAATTGGCATCGATGCAATATTGAGCGGTCGTTAAATTGATGAATACCAGATACAAAGGATATGTATTGACCTGGAATAGGTAAGATTGGGGGGCTAAGTTGTCGACACATAGGTATCGGTTATGAGTACTTCCGCCGAATCGATATAACTTGTATGCGTCGAAATTATTTCCGCTGCGCACGAGATGCCAAGAGCGCTTTCAAACTGCAAGTGGTAGTCAGCTTTAGGGTATGGACCTTTGGGTTACTTGCGGCGAGTCAGTAACCAGCTCATCAAGCGAGATGATCGGGGAAGCTTGAACCCTAATCGCCGGGAAGAAGAACTCATGAGCAAAATGAGAAGTGAGTAGGTAACCCAGTTCCATAGGATAGCCAAATGCCGGCGCGATGAGGATTGGGGGCGATGGTAACTAGGCCAAGAAGCGTTGTACTGATCTCTCTCTCAATATGATGCATAGCAATTAGTTGAGAGGAGGTTAAAGCGGGAGTGAAGGACGCTGAACATATCTTCGAACTGATGCCAAGAATAACAACAGTCCATTAATATATAAGAGCTCGCTCAGTGAGGATTCACCAAGTTTTTGAGGAATCGACATCGGTTGAGATGATTCCTCGGATAATTTTCCGTCTCGGGATAATATACAAAGACCATAGTGAGACCAAGGCCAGCGTAGGTGTCAGGATGTTTTTTGAAAGGATATCAATGCGATGTTCGATGTTGCTATGATTTGATCACAGTAGTAAGAGCTTGGCAAATGACTTTCTAACTGACACTCAGCGCTATGGGTTTATCGGTCTTTGCACGGTTTGGAGCTGATCCGAGCCTCTGCCGACCACCGGGGCGGTCCTCACTCCGTCTGAAAAGTATTGCTTCCTTCGATTGAGACAAGGAAATTTCATTTTTGAAGGCTCCACTTATCAGTAAGAAGACTACTCTAGGTGTAAAGCGAATATATCCTCACTGAAAATCTGTCTCTCGAGTCGTTGAGTCGGTATTCAGGTTTGCGGGGCGGCCCGGCAAAAGTCTAGACCGTGAGAATGCAGGTTACATTGGGACGAACCTTTTTCCACCCTTTTCCTCGATCCAATCAGCTGAGGCTAAACCACATGCCTCCTTTTCACATCGTCCACCGCCTCCGACGAAGCTCGAGGCAACCTCATGCCAGAGTGTGTATAATTCCTTCTCAGCGGCATTACCAGCTCACACTCAGGATAATTAGAGTCTCTGTCAGTCTGTCCTGAAGGCCTGACGACTTGTTCCTTCGGTTGTCATGGTCAAGCTTGCTGCCAAGTTCTGAATCCGCCCTGAGCGCTTCAGCGGTGCTGCGGTTACGTCATCAACTCAGATGAGTTCCATCAAAAGAAAAAGAATTTTGTGAGCGCATTGCAATGTGTCAAGAATTCAGAGAACCGTTGTACGTGAACAACACTCGAAACATGAATCCCATAACATTCAAGAATAGCTATTTCAGGTCATCCAACATTCTCTGAGACGTTTGACCACATCAGTGTACCGATACAGTGGTTGTACGTACCTGCCGCCAGTGCCGCTTCCGCCTCAGCCGCTGCCCTGATCAGACTCGTGATGCCGAGCTTCTTCCAAGAACGGGTTTGATACTTAAATCAACAGTGGACGCATAAACAATTTTGGGACACTCGACCTCCAACGCCTCCGTTTTCCCAGCGAGGGACCCCACTCCTGCCAATGCTTTCGCTATCGTTGGCGCTCGCGACATCCTGGTTCGCTATCTTTGCTCACGCGAGCACTCCGATTAATGTCACCTTCGCTCCAAAACCGCCCGCAAACGCAAAAAATGTCATAGGCGACAATTTTGTTGGTATTTCGTGGGAGCTGAGCTCTTTCAACACACTTTGTACGTGGGTTACTGCCARCGCGATCCTAGTGCTCATTAGAAATCATAGGGGGAAATTCTGTCGACGCGCAGCCAAATGCCATGCAAAACTATCTTCATAACTTGGTCGTACGACTCTCGGGACCTTTGCGGATAAGAGTGGGTGGAAACAGTATGGACGGGTGCGTCGCTAGATTCTACTCCCTATTTCCGTTGAACTGACTTGTTTTCATCAGCTCAACATACGTTCCAACTCTCAACTCAGTCCTTGAACTCACTGACCCGAATGCTTACTTCAACGATGTTCCTGTTGACTTTGGTCCTGCTCTCTTCGACATCATGAATGGAATGTATGACAAGGCAGGAGCTATGCAGTTTATTATCGGTCTTAGCATGAGAGACCCGTCAGCATGGGGAAACATTGTCGAACTGGCTCTAGCTGCAGAAGCAAAACTGGGTGACAGGCTAGACTCGATGCTTCTAGGAAACGTGGGTCGCATCTCGCGTCTTTTTTGTGTGGCACATCTGATCGAATAAGGATAGGAGCCTGATCTGTACGCTGGGCATGGGACACGGGCTGACTACACTATATCGGATTATGTGCGCTGCTTGCTCTTCCTTTCCTCCCCTCGTGTTCATTCTTCTAGTAGATTCCGGAGGTGGCTGACGTTATGGGTGAACTCGGCGACGCGGGTGCTCTGAATAACACTATTATTGGGGGACCCACGATATGTTGTAGCTGGTAGGCACTTTCTCCTTCACAGCCTTCCACAAATTCACTCAAAGACGTTTCAGGGACCTCGACGATCTGCTTGAAGCTGGATTTAGCCAGTTTCCCTATAAATACTACACGTGAGTTACCCATTCTTCTGGTTCCAATTTTATACCCACACCAGAATAGAATTCAACACTATCCGAACAACGCATGCTCAGGCGTAACCCCGCAGAACACCAATCTAACTTACTACCTTACACACGCAAATAGTGAGCCTTTGTCCGTCTTGCGGTAATATGAGCAGATACTGAACTATACCGCAGTCGATGAATATCTTGGATGGCAAGAGAAAGGAATGAATATGGCTCAGCAGGCTGGTATCCCCGTTCTGATGACTGAGTACAACTCGGTATCCTGTGGCGGATCGAACATCTCGTCAACGGTAAAAAAAGACACCTCGTTTCATCCGAACACTGACGGCTCATATTATCTTCATTCGTAGTTCGGTGCGGCCCTCTGGGCGATTGATGTTGCTCTCAAAGCTGCTTCAATGAACTACACCGCGCTATACCTACACACTCGCGAATACGGAGTCGAATACAACCTCTTCGATCCACCAACACCCGAAACTAGTACTTCAGCTGGGTGGAGCACAGGCTCCCCTTACTACTCCGCTCTCTTCCTGGCAGAAGTTGCAGATGGCACCGGTGCTGTAGTGGTCGATCTCAACCTAAACAACGGTACGACCAACCAAGCCGCCACCGTCGCCGGATACGGGATCTGGACCAACGCAGGCGAAACACGCAGTCGTCTCGTATTCATCAACTATGCCGATACAAGTTCTTCTAGCTCATCGGACGCCACACAACAATTCCGTATTCCTGCGAATCTCAGTAGTCAAGTCGATTATCGGATATTGACTGCGCCTGACGTAACGGAAAGGACTAGCATATCATGGGCAGGGCAGACCGTAGGGCCGAATGGTGACTTGGAAGGCGATCAGTCTACGATCTCGATTGATTGTGAACATGGGTGTTTGATTGACGTTCCTGGACCTGGTGCTGTGATTGTGTGGCTGGATCCGGATGGGAATCTTTTCGTTGGGAATTCGACTATTGCGCCGTATCAGTATTTGTCGGACGATGCGCCGAGGAACTTTTCTGATTCGTCTAGGACGTTGGTTTTGTTGAGCGTGGTGCTTGGCGTTTTGATGCTCGTTTCGTGAGATGGACTAGGTATTATAGTAGTAGAATGCTTTCATAATCACTCTCGTTTCAAGGTCCTTCGCTTTTTGATACCCTGGCACTTCATTTAGCTTTGCGAGCACTCGGACACTCATTTTCCTGTCACACGTTTAAATTATTCACAGTCGTCGATCCAGCAGCTATTTAAAAGACATCTAAATTTGAACTATTTAGACATGCATTAGAACAACCGGAATGAACCCCCGCAGTAAATGACGAGATGCCATTCGTTATCGTACAACATTCTTCTCAGGCAAAACGGATCGACGTCCGTGAAAGTGTGATCTCGTCGCACAGGATCTCAGGACTTGATAGCGGGAAAGGGACATGAAATCTGTCAGATTTAGGCCGTTAAGCCGAAGAAATAATTGGGTCATTGTCAGGGGCCACAAGAGGCCATGAGCCGGCACGCAAAGCAGTTGAGCTGCGGTTCCTGGTGGTCCGCAGTGCTTTTAATACTTCGGACGAAAATAACTAGAGAAAGTGTTTTTTACGACATGGACGGGTGCTGAGGCGTTTGAATATCAAGCCGTATATTTTTGCGCGAGTATCGTTAGCGCTATCGCTACTTACACACAAGCAAGGCGATAGAACGACCAATAAGGATACGAGAATTCAAAGCTCTATCCTCTCCTTGTGCTTGAATTTCCGCCCAGCGCGATCAGCGGAGCGGAATCGGAACTGGTTCCCGTATAGCTCGAACTGGATGTGAGGTCGATCGAGGACCGTTATAGTGTCAATTTCAGCTCCTGGTTCAGCCAAAGGCAATGGCGTAGAGGACGTATGAGAAGGTGGTAATGTCGAGTATAGGGGTATTGAGAGCGTGAAGATGGAGTTTTGTTTTGGTAACACTAGAAGAGTGTGTTCAGTTGGGCTTTAGGGGATGAATCGAGATATAGATGTACATTTGACGGCGTTTGATTTTGTGATGATTTTGAACGCGTTTTCGGTTTCGTGGAAGATTATACCAGTGATACCGACAAGACAAGGGTTTTTGCTCTGGCAAACTGATTTTTTTCAACGTCACAAGGGTGTTTATGAAGTATCAGGCATTCGGCTCACCGGAGATGATCGCTCCATGGAAATCAGCCTTGACGAGCTTAGGAAACATTGACTGCGAAGACGGCATCGCCTTGGAACTCGGCGGCAAATTATTTCCTGGTTTCTGGCTGAGCACTAGAAGCTCGGACATATAGCTCATCCATAGATGATGGAGAGGAAGAAAAGAGCTGATATCTGTGTAAATTAAGTATGGGCAACGATGAAGTGATATTCGTATACGTACCTGGCTTGAGCCTTATCTAGTTTCCACACACCCTTAACTGTAGCCTCTCGTTTTCCAATTCCTCGAGCCTTCTTCCGTTCCTTAAGCTCCAGTACTTTTTGACGCTTTTCTTCTGCTTCTTTCCGCTTACGTGCATCCCGCACTGGGTTTTCCAGGAGCAGTTGGCGTCCTTGTACACGGTTCGAGTAGACAGCAGCAGGATCGGAGGTGGCGGTGAGGTTTGAGGTCACATATTGAGGGATGTATGGAGAACTGCTTTTGAACGTCAGTCGGTTTCCCTACAGTTTGTTTAAGTAGTCTGGGGCAGCTGTGATTTTGAGGGACTTACCGAAAGAGTTGGGAGCTCTTTGTATGGATCTATCTGCTTGACATTGGTTTTATCTCCCATCCATAGAAGAGGTACAACGAAGGAAGCTGGGCGTTCGTTTAGATGTGATTGTTTCCATTGGACGCCTGGCCGCAAATAACTGATATGTTTGTCAATACCCGCTCAAACAAACAAATGACCAGACCGAGGTTCTTGAAATGAAATGGGATTGAAGTAGCTCGTCGACTACAAGAAAATATAATTGCGAGATACATATGATCATGTACCGAAAGTATGAGAAAGCCCCGTCCTAACGATAGGGTCTACGACGTCCTCTTCAGGCAGATAGAAGCAAATCTCGAAAATGAGTGTAAATATACTAGGTGGCATCAATGGGTCCATAACAAAGTGTCCAGCCAATAAAGGCATTTAGAAAGAACAAAAGCGCTCGGAGTGTTCCTAACACGTGTTGCGGTGCGGACGAATCAACGCTTGAACACGTCTCAGTCTTCTGAGAGCCCTCCTCCACCAAGGTAATCCGGTATCTATTTTCAGCGACCGAGTCATACCAACACGCGTGTCTGCCTTCGTACTGCATGTTGATCGCATGTCAGAGAGCCCTCGCGTGTTAAGGTGCCTTGAGTCTTCTCCTTCCATACCCGAGCCGGGAACCACCAAATTGGTTACTAGTCGGGGTTCCGAAGGCCCCTCGGAAGGAGTCGAGTACTGGGAGTGTGTAGACATTGTCGTGGTGCGACGAATAGTGAGGTTTGAGTTGTCGGAGTCAGTTATGGCTGCTAAAGTGAAGAGAGTTCCACCATCGACGGCGGGTGTGAATCCTAGATCGAGAGCCTTGTCGATGTTCAGATCGAACTGTAACTCAGACTGTAGTTTGTCGATTTCTTCCGGTGGTAGCTCGACCTTCGGGGTTTGATCCTCGACGGTCCTCAATGATTCTTCAGCTGGTCGCTTCTCCGGCGCTGGTGTGCTATCTGGTTCAATAGGTTGAACGGCACTTCGTCCTTTGTCTGCTGAAGACAGAACTGTCTCCATGACGGAAGCCCAATCCTCCGTATCGCCCTCTAACTTGATGTCGATTTTCTGTAGAGGTGGGACGCGCCTTCCCTCATCCTCATCCTCTTCTTCCTCAACGGTATGGTGAACGGAGATTGAGCGCCCTCCCGAACGCGGGGATGCGGGTGTAGGTAGTCCGGTGTTCAGAAAATCCCAGTCTGAAGACGAAGAAACTCGTGGGGAGCGAGAATCTAGGGAGGTAGCTCTCACGTCTGAGAATAACAGTCCATCCTCTCCTACTCCTTCAGAGGATATGCCACCCCACTCTTTGCGCCTATTCTTGTCGACGGGGGTCCCTCGACCAACGTACTTGATGGCCGGCCAAGACCCGCGAAGTATAGATGACTGATCGGAAGCGAGTTTGGCTGATTTGTATTTCTTTTTTGACTTCATGAGTGGAGAGAGTGGGGTGAGCTGAGAAGCAAATGACAAGGTGCGAGACAAGTGGTGAATTGAAGGGGCGGCCTCCACTGAGCCAGAGCTCGACGGGATACATAAAGATGGAGGTGATAATACCGAGGTATGGTCGGATAGGGGCAGTTCAGTAGTTGAGGCGGCTGGCGAGTTTTGCGTAGAAAAAGAAAGTGTCAAGTCTAAGGAGACTTCCTTGAAGGCCTCAAATATGGTCGCGGTGTCAGATCCATCTCCCTCAGAAAAGACAGAACCGCGTTGGACTGTCATAGTTTCGTCGTCCAAGTTAGCGAGTGTCACTTTCCCCTGACCTCGAGTTTGGTTAAGCTGGTTCTTGATTGTAGTAGGACTGAGTCAAAGGGTCGTCACTTGAGAACACGAGGACGGAGAATGAAGGAACATACGTAGCGCTCATAGTGAGGATAATTCGAGTAAAGACCTGCACAGAGTTGGTGAGAGTCGTCCAATATTTTGTCGTCCAATTAAGCTAGCAGATCCGTGAAGGCTATGGTGCAGTGAGCGCCGCTGTACAGCTCGACCAAGAGCAGACGATGGTGGGAGGCACAAGATGGTGGGCGCAAGACGACCGAGACTCCGCAAGAGAGAGCAATCCAGAGTAAGCTTCCAATGCCACGGAGAACTCGGGTATTATGCAAGGGAATCACTGATAGAAAAAGGTATGGCCATGATGCTCCCGTACTTTACGTCCAAAGACAAAGCGGCGTTTCAACTGAGAGTTAAGGGGACTTCTAAATGCTTCAAGTACTTGCGGAAGAAGCGCATCTTGCATGAAGCCCAGCCAAATGAGGTTGATACTTGAGCTTGACCAGTTCAAGCTTTGATCTAGGAGATTGTAAGGCTCGATAGAACCTCAAGCTAGAAGAAGACCGAGAGGCGTCCAGACTCGCATTTAGTAGTCCGGGAGGCACGCGAATAGAAAGGCGGTTGGGTTGCCATTGCAACGTCGCGAGTTTTCAACGTCGTGGATAGAACCGGATTCAAGCCAATGGCGTAACGACTGAGAATCAAATGCACACGAGGCGGAGGTATGAACGTCGGAGCCACAAAAATAAAAGTCCGACAAAATGGACTCGACGTTGGTTGGACAGCGGTCTAACAATGCTTGCTCCTAACAATTGTTTTTCTCTCAAGCTGACTTCTCTTGTTTTTTTCTTTCGCGTAGAAACAGGCTACTCCGCCGTATCAGTGCTTCTTACTCACATCGCCTCACTCTGTTGTTCTGTCGCCACACATCCACTGCATTGACTCTCACGACAATAAGTGGTTGATGGGCAGGAAGCGCTCGGCTCTTTTCACTCCCCCTTGGCTCTCTCCAGGTTCCTTGGTCCGGGTTCACTGTCGCATGTCGGCGGCCCCAACACCTTGAATCGGCACGTCTCGATTCTTGTTTTCCCCCAGATCTTCCGCTATCAAGTCGCACTTGTGGTCTTCACAAGTTTGGCCGTGCTTTTGAGAACCAAGCGCTTCGCATGACAGTCACAGCCACGTTATCATCATCGTGGTAACGCACACCTTGTACTCCCTTATTGGCTTTTGTTCTTCTTTCTTTGTCTCTCTATAACAGAACGTGATCCCCCCACGCATCGAACTTCCTCACCTTTCTAATCTTCCTTCACCATGGGCTTCTTCGAAAATGCCTACGACTTTGAAATCACTGGAGGAAACTTCTACGATATCAGGGGAAATCAAACCAATAACACCCATGATAATTCCCTCAAAGTCGGCGGCACTGGAAACCGAACCAACATCGCACCAGATCTGTCGCGGCATGATAACAGGACCCACAGTGCGCCCTATTTACCCCTCCTTGCGTTCGATCTCTTACCATCCTCGCTTAGATCAAGAACAACATACCACTAACGCCTATAACGGCCCAATGAGCTCGCAGACTTCGACATATCCCGGATGTACGCTTAGACCCTCAAATGTCGTATCAGGATGCTGACGTATGTTTAGATGGTCAACCCCTTCCAACTTCACCCGGAGCACCACAGGGCCAGTACCCTGCTGGACAGCAGGGGTCTAACGTAGACCCACAGCTTTATCAACAATGGCTTCAGTGGTGCGAATTCAAGAAATGGCAGGAATGGATGCAGCAGCAGCAGCAGCAACAACAATATTCCCAATTCCAATCGACGTACCATTCGCACCAGCCTCAACAACCTACCCCTGCCCATTCACCTGCACCCGCACCCACGCCTGCACCTACACCCGCCGGCCCGGCGTACAATACCTCCCAGTCATCCCATCAGTCACAGCCCACGACTCAAAATAGCACATCCAGCGCTAATCATTCCTCTGAGGAAGAGGAGGAAGATCCAGAGGTTAAACCTCTCCGAGCTCAATTCGAACAACAACACATCTCGGAACAGTACTCATCATACACTTATGCGAGAGCTGGGCCGGCCCAGGGCGGTCAAATACACATGGAGAACTCGTACTACCAACGATAAAAGGTCGGAACACTGGATTTTTGGTTGTTCAGGGTTACAGGATATAATCTTTCATATCTTTCATGACGGTAGTTGTATTCTATTATGTTTTATGGCAATATATTACTTTGACCTCTCGAGAAAGTATTACATGTACCTTTAGCTCGTGACGGCGAAGGCTGGATCAACGCAAAGAACCTGAAAAGGATATGCGAATAAGCACTCGAAATGGACATATCATAGTTTACGATAACGCACCTCTCCGGCATAGATAGAGCAATCATCACCCACAGCTCTCCAGTTAGCGTGCTGGAATCCCTCTGGGGTTAAACCACTAAGGGCGGCGATTTCGTCGCAAGTTTCGCCAGCTGCTACGACATGGACTAATTGACAATCTCTACCGACGACTCCGAGGCAGAGGCTCTGAAACGGGTCAGAATGAGCTCGAAATCTCAAGAATGTACCGAAGTAGTGTTCAATACCCACTTCTCCGGGATAGAGGTTCGTACAGTCCACATTGATGTAATCAGAGTTTTCAAACCGAATCTGCCAGCTGGAGTACGAAGTGGTAATTAGAGCTCCCTTTACTGGATGTCGCAGCGAGCTGCTTACCTGGGTGCCTTCTCGTTTTTGCCGATCCGATCGCAGGTGTCCCCGCTCTGCACAGTGTAAAACCGGTTGCATTGGTCCTCGTCTTGAGCGTGGACACCTACAAAATTTAGTTAAATACTCAGTATATGAACAGATAACAGCAAACTCACCAAGGCTGACAGCAGCGAAAGTAAAGGCAATGGAAGCTAAGAGTTTGAACATTGTCGTCCTCGCAGAGAATGGAATATGTTCCAGCGGTCAAAAGAACACGGGCACGGCTAGTTTTTATACTTTGTGTAAGCATCTCCACTGATTTTGAGAACCTGAATTTGAACCTTGATTTTGTGTTGATAGACGTCGCCAAGCTTCCAAGAACAGAGATTGTTATACGGCCCGAAAATATGTTACCGAGCTGCGCGGTCATTGTGCCCCTTGCCGACGTTCGATGCAGACAAGGAGTATACGAGAGACAGAAACCAGCCGGCAATATAGTATAGGGTGGCTTTGCCTCCTGGAATCACTAACGCCCTTCTCCCCAAACTGTGAATCAAGAACTCCATGCGCAGAATGCTATCATGGCACCACTTCGCGATTCAGGGATATGGATGATGAGTCAACAAGTGCGCGGCTTCGTGCGCACGCCGGGGATGGTGCACCGTGTGTGGTCCATGTGATCGGTCATTAATCATAACCTCAGTCAGAAGATACACAAATTGGACGTCCAGCATTCAAATGTTATGTTGAAGACTTGCAGATAAGATGCATATATAAACAGGATATCACCGAGAAACTTATACATGGCGGCGATCAACAGGCACGTCAGCATCGTTCAACTTATACCTCGACAAACCACCCTCGACCGCATCTTCCATCTCTTCCCGGCTTCCAGGTGTACCATCACGATATAATGGGCTCTTTCTTGCTACAACACTTTCTAACTCCTTCACCTCTCGGATACCTCCTCCGTTTTCGGGTCGCAATTTGTCTGCAGTTTCGGGGGTACGGAATTGACCTGCTCGGGTTGATTCTGCATGTCCTCGCTGTGCTCGTGGCGAATAGATGTTTGTCGAGGAGCCGAAGCCTCCTGACGAGGTTGCTGCATATTCACGATGTTGCCGGGATTATTTAGGCCTAGAGAGTGAGTCTTTCCGAGTAACTGGGAATACAGCTCCGCACGTACAGTCGCCTTCCTGAGGATAATTTGCTACATCAGTCTGGACGCCAATTGATTTATCCTTGTCTTCCCTATCTTTAGGGATCTGACCTCCTATAGCTGGTAGGCGATCAAATTAGTTTCTGAAGATTTAGTTGAGCCGTGATGTACATACTCTCATTGGCCAAACTCCCTCTATAGCCGGACGACGCGTATTCATCGCTCATTCTGATGTTGTGGATAACTAGCCGAAGATTGATCTAACCAAGTAGATAAAACTGCTAAAAAGTAGTGAAGTGAAGCTGACGAGGTTAGATCTACTGTATATAAGTAGACTTACCCCAATGACGTCACGACGAACCCTACCCTACAACGCCCCGCCACTCCACGGATCCAACCACAAACATGGGGTCATGATAATTCTAGATCCACAGAGTGACGAGTGTATCTGGACCTCTTTCGACATGATGGCCATGCTGAGCTAACATAATTATGATGATGAAACCGCCTCAAAATTGGGGTACATGGAGGGATGAACACAGTTGAGGTATTTGCACTTTTCGGACGTCCCCACTCCCCTGGGTAATTATGAACTTGGACGTTAGAGCAATTCAATTAACTGAGTACACATTTAAAGTAATAGCCGTAGCGAGCTCCAGGCTAGGTACAAGGAGAAAATGGTCAAAACAATGTGCGTACTGGCTATCAGTCCATTCATGTGCGATTAGACACCTTCAACAAGGTCTGAATATGACATTTTGCCATCGAGGACTCGGTTCTGGGAATTCACTCCTCAGTGTTCGTCCTTCTTATCGACTCATACAAGTCTGTCGTGCTCAGGGTGCTCGGTGGGGCGTTATTACGAGTTAATTAATTTCTTAGGTTGAAGCGACTGGAAGAGGGACAGTCGTCGTTTAACACAGATGTTACAGGGGCGCCGGTTCACCAAGCTAAAGTGAAGGGTGAGATTTTGAAAAAAGAGGGTATCTAGGGAGTTGAAGAGAATAAATCAAGCATGGATACCCCAGGCACAGAATAGTTCCAATTGTCCGTTTCTTGGCAAGGGCATTAACCTTGGAGCTCCTCAAGAACAGCGATAGCACCCTCCCTTCGAAGCAAAAATTGCGCTATGATCTCCAGAGTAGCGGTGCCTAAGATGGTCTCCCTATTCCTCAGGCCCAGATAACAGATAAAAATCGAAAAGAAGCAAATGTTCAGCGCGAAAGTTGTTTTGCGGCAGTAAACCCTGAGTAAGCCACTGGGTTATTGACAATTGATGATCGAGATTACCAATTCATTTGGACTAACGGTTGGTGGTATGATTATCATGAAATAAGCCCCTTGACAGAGAAGAGGCAACGGAATATAGCGGAGATGGTCCTTTATTCCCTCCAATGATGAAGCGGCTCGAGATGAAGTTCTACAAGCACTTCCAGGGTTTGTACGCCTCTATCCGTGTTATATTTCGTAGGTAAGGTCAGGTGTATAGCGCCACTGCTTCATTTGTTGTTGATAGAGGGGGAGAAGGATGAAGGACGCGAACGCGAGTACATGTCTAGTACATGCTCCGTGCCACATTCCTTTCGATCTTTTACGCAATGATGCTCAGGGAAGCGTGGGACGGGTTCGACCACATCCAGACCCCACAAATCCGCTCTCTCACGGCTCCTCACATTGACTTATCTACCAGACATGCCGCCCCGATTGCCAACTCTATCTCGTCTCGTCCTCAGATCTCCTAGTGCCACTAGTATCACCCGTAACGTACTTCCAAGACGCGTAACAGCAGCAGGAATGAGCACCAGTGCAGAACGACAGTCCGACTTTCAGGCTCTTCGGCAATTGGGTGCGAAGCATATCACGAAGGGATTAGGGCGTATTACGGAGGGTATTATGGTTAAGGGAGAGGGTAGCTATGTCTACTACGATGATGGCCGGAAGTATCTGGACTTTACCTGCGGCATTGGCGTGACCAACCTCGGTAGGCACTACCTCGTCTTCGAGTAGCATGTTACATGAATACTTCACAAAGGACATGCCCATGAGCGAGTCAGTCGCGCTGCTGCTGACCAATGCATGGGTATCGTCCATTCTCAATGTAGCATTGCAATGCATGAGCCATATCTTCGGCTTATTCAGCGCTTACTCCCGGTTATGCCTGACCCATCCCTTGACTCGTTCTTCTTCTGGAACTCGGGCTCGGAAGCGGTCGAAGCGTCTATCAAGATGTCTAGATATCTTACTGGGAGGCAGAACGTCATTTGCATGCAAGGCGCCTATCATGGAAGGACGTATGGTGCGATGGCAGTCACGAAGAGCAAGACAATTTATTCCGAGTTCACTGGACCCCTGATGGTAAGTTGCGCGTCTATTCTTGTTCATGTTATTTTGGCCGGCGGTTAATCTATCATTAGCCAGGAGTCTATTCTATCCCGTTCCCTTATTGGCATCACTTTAATCTACCGCCGACTACACCGACCTCGACTCTTGTCGAACAATCACTCTACCAGCTAGATCTTCTCCTCGCTCAGCAAACGGCACCAAAGGACACCGCTTGTATCATCGTCGAATCGGTTCTCGGCGAAGGTGGATATGTCCCCACTCCACCCGAATTCCTTCAGGGATTACGTCAAGTCTGTGATAAACATGGTATCATACTCATCATCGATGAAGTTCAATCTGGCTTTGGTCGAGCAAGTGATGGGAAGGGGTTATTTGCAGTCGAGGAGAGTGGAGTCAAGCCAGATATTTTGATTATTGCGAAAGGGCTGGGTAATGGCTTCCCGATTAGCGGTGTCATCAGCAGGTCGGAGCTTACGGACAAGCTCAAGCCTGGCAGTATGGTGAGTCCTTTCGAACTTTATGTGCCAGCTTATTTGACCAAAGATCGTTGACAGGGAGGAACTTACGCTGGTAACGCCGTCAGCTGTGCTGCCGCTGCCGAAGTCCTCCAAGTCTTCCACGACGAAAAGATTCTAGATAACGTAGCCGCCAGGTAACACGACCTCCCCGCACCATCTCTAATCCACTTTCTTAATCATACCGTATTTAGATCACAGCAACTCTTCTCTTCCTTACGCGCACTCCAATCATCCAACGATCTCGGACCATACATTCTCGACGTCCGAGGAAAAGGCCTCATGATTGGCGTCGAGTTCGTTACCCCGAAATCCACAACTGACGGCATCGTACCGGACGTCGGTGTCGTTGCAGGCGCTCCTGAAAAGATGGCGTCCAGGGTAGCGAAGAAATGTATCGAGAAAGGAATGTTGATTTTGACGACTAGCGTATACGAAACGATTAGGTTCATTCCACCTTTGAACGTTAGCGAGGAGGACGTTAAGAAGGGCTTTGGTATCTTTGAGGAGGCCGTCAGAGAGGTTGTTAGGGAAGGATGAAATACTCTTGTATCAAAATCGAGTTGGACGTGTACTATACCATGAACTTCGAGAGACAAAATTTGTATATTGTTGTCAAGTACTTGAGCTGACGTGAGGACCGTTCAGCGAGTTAACTCCAAGTGCATTACCCTAAAGCCCGAGCTGCCCACCTTTCTGAGGACAGATTCAATGTAGCGTGATCCTTCAATTATTTAAGAATGGAAGTTCTGCTCATGCTCAGGCATGTCTTCAAGGCGCACGCCAACCCTCTTGTGATCTCGTCAGTTATACATTCTCCGCATGATGCCTGGGACATGCGAGCTCTCGCACAAACTATAGACCCCTAATCCTTACCTCATTCCATACCGAATGCCACACACCACCATCAACTTAGCCATTCTCGGTCCGTCATACTAGCGACCATACCTGCTGCCAATCTAATGAAGCCTCGTGTTGGGCGTGTGTTACACAGTCGATGGACCTCAGGATGTGGTCTATCGGTCTGTGTTATTTGCGTCAGTAAAGCCATTGAATTTGCATGAGACTCACTTCGTCGGTCGTTGTAATGAGGCTTATCAGATCCGATGTTATACCAGATTTCGAAACAACATATCACGAGTGCAATGACGCTTTCTATGGGAGATCTGTGGCAATTGTAATGATAGTTCGAGAACAACAAACTTTAATCTTTTTATACTCATCGCGTCCAAGCTGGCTGTCGAACTGCTATTTGCTGGTGGCTAAAAGTTCGGTAAATTCGGACTTCTAGGTAGTACAC
>JANIEX010000887.1:0-17657 GCA_027627405.1 Leucocoprinus birnbaumii
CGCTGAAGCGTTCAGCAGTGCCGACCTCAGAGAGTGCACYGTTCTCTGGGCTGTCTCGGTCCCAGGTGAATCTCCGTGGTGCAGTCCGTCGCCCCAACGCGACTACAGATCTACGCGTCCTCACAAGTTTCCGATACCCAACGCGCCGCATGTGGGGGTGCAGGTCAAGGTATGATTCTGCGCAGCTGCCATCCAGGCGCGAAGTGACCCTGCGATAGATCTATGACGCGCGCCTGGCAGAAAAGCTTCAAGTGTCAGATCTCTGCACTTTTGTCGGACTACTGACCAAGGAGCCGTACGTCCATGCAGGACCCTGCTACAAGCTTTAATCCCATTCCGAATCTAGATTGCACTCTGCGGACTTTGATCAGTCTGAAGAACCGGAAGAAGCTCCCACTCTTCACGTTCTCTACACTCGCGAAACGCCCGCGACTATTGTCCCCCGTTCTTTCCCTGCGCCACTCGCTCCAGACGCTCGCACAGTTCGCGATGGGCTCATAACGTGGATTGCAGATGAAGCTTTAGGCGGTGACAGAGACGCCGCAGAGTGGGTGCTACTCTCTATCATCTCCAAAACGTACGCGCACATGCATCATATCTGTATGTAATTTCCTGATCGTGTCTACAGACAATCAAGGACACCACCCATCTACCCTCCTTCTCTCACCCTCTCTTCCTTTCCCTCCCCATCCTCTCCGTCCTCAACGACACCCACGCTACACCACATCCTCGCCCTCCTCCTCCCCCTCTTCGCCACTCTCCCATTAACCCTCGACACACTTAACACCACCTCTTTCTACCCATCCGACAAAAATCAGTCCTCGGACCTCCACAGCGGATGGCTTCAAGTTCCTAAAGGCTTTTGTATACTTGCTCACAGAGACAGGTATCACAGAAGGGACGGTGTCTTCTCAGGGTGTAGAGAACCTTCGTGTTGTGCAGGGTGTGATGAATGATCAGACGCTGGGATATGTGTTCCCGTTCAGTCGGTTTTCGTTCCCGACTGATGTCAGTTTTGTGGTTGTGACGGAGGGAAGGAAGAGCGCTTTCTTCGGGGTGGGGTGGAAGCATCTCAGATTTGGGATGTGTATTGATTGTTTCGGTTCAGACGACAGTAAATGTTCCGTTGACGAAAACGAACGCCGATTTGTATAAACCACTGGATCAGATCAAGGTGCCCAGTGAAGAGACATTAAATCAGTGGAGGAGTCTAGTTGGTGGAAGTAAGATTGGTCAGGTTACGATCAACGACGAAACCGCCGAGGTAGGTCCTATCTTACCTACGCCGTGTCTACGCATTAAATGCTTGTTCTAGTATATTCAAGACGACTTTGTCAAGGAGCGCAGGGATACAGCTACCACAAATAGTGATGAAAAGAAAGAGTCTGCGATCACTTCAGACGATCTCATTCATCGCATGATGACTGCGAGGTAAGTCCACATCGGTATTTATTGCAAGGCGTGCTAACGCTGATTATAGGCTCTTGGCTTTGTCTTATCACGAGAAATTTGTCACGAAGCAGATCTGGGAGGAGACAAAAGCGCTAGAGGCCAGGAGAAAAGCAAGAGCGTAGAATTCTAATACATGTTGTACAAGCGGATAATTTAACAGTCCGTTACGACCTCTTGAGGCCCCACCTATCGGCTTCAAACCAGACGTCTCCCAGCTCTTGGACGACTCTGACCAAAAGATCCTTAACGGCTTGGAAATTCCTGCCGCTACCTTCGAGGTAGTATTTGATCTATTTCGCAGAAGTCAATTGTTCCCTCGCCCTTGAAATTCAAGCAGGATATACCTTTGGTTCTGTGCCACTCGTTCTAATTGAGGTGTCAGTTAAATATACACGCACATTGGGTGGGGCTGACCTTGTTGTCAGGACAATTTTCATTCCCTCTTTGTTTTCGGCTCTAAACTGAATCATGTGCCCAGAGGAGAGCGGAAGAGTGGGTTTGTATGATGGTGCGTTTCTGCTATCGTAGCCTACTGTGAGATCAACGACGGAAGTGGTGGCAAGGCCCGCGATTCCTCCGGGGTATGACAGATTCGGTGTTCGCGGCTTGAAGAATAGTTAGGAAATTCGTATGTGAGAATGAGCCTGATATGTGCTTACATCGAAGCTGCGGAGACGGGCGAATATGCGGTCGATTGTTGGAGGGTCGTTGCAGATGAAGTAGCCGTTGTTTGTCTGGCGAAAGTTGTGAAACGGAAATTATGGGAAGCTGCTATTATGAATACCTGGAAATAACCGTATCTGCTCAAAAGGTACGAAGTGAGAAGTGTGGAGAATATCACAATATCCCTTTTACCTCTCATAAAGGCTCTGCAGGTAGTCTTTCAGTGTCCTCCCTTGTGCGTTCAGTGCTGCTGCAAGCTGAACAAAGACCATCTACACATGGGGTAAGTCAAGCCTGGATATCTTTACCTGCAACGTGCTCACCGTAGCAGCGACTCCATCCTTGTCTCTAATCTCATTTCCGAACATGAACCCAATAGCTTCTTCGTAGCCAAACGGAACTTCGTACCCCTGCCTTACCAAATCTAAGGCGGTGTTTCCTATGTACTTGAACCCAGTCAGGCATTCCACAAATTTAAACCCCTCAACCTGGGCCATGGCCTCGATCATTTTGGAGCTGACGGTAGAAGCCACCATGGCAAGTTTGTTGAGAGGTTTGCCTGTCCTTTTGTAGATCTCGAGGGTGTGAGACGCAAAGAGCGAACCGAGTTGGTCGCCGGTGAAGACTGTCCAGTTACCGTATCGGCTGGTTTAGAATTAAGTGAGGAGACTGCCAGGATGGAGGTGGTGACATACTCCCGTTCTGCACCAGCGAACCTATCAGAGTCTGGGTCTTGTGCAAGGACATATGAGATGCCTTCTCGTTCGGCTGTAGCAAGGGCAAGATCCTGTTCAAGCGGCATGGGTGGAGCGTTCGGTGGCGTCGATGTGGGTAACTTACGAGTGCTCCCTTTTCCTCGGGGTTAGGGAAACGAACGGTAGGAAATTTAGGGTCAGGCATTTGTTGCTCTCTGACTGGAACGTAGGGCGCAAAACCGAACGTTTCGAAAGCTCGTCTGATATAGCGGTCGCTGACACCGTGCATCGACGTATTGACGAATCGTACTGGGGTGGTGTTGTTTAACGACCTGGGTCAAATCAAATGAGGTTTTGTGCTTTTTATCGTTTTATGAGGTGATCTTACCTGTTGACGAGCAGACTCGAGAGTGATTCGAAATATTCCTCGTGCATTTCGTGAGTGATATTGAAAGAACGGGGGTGTGTTAGGGCATCATTGGTATCCCATTTAATTGGCCTGAGATTTGCATATATAGACTGGGAGATTCCACGATCGTGTGGATCGATAATCTATGGAGAGATGAGTTTTGGGCCAATAGGGTTAGATAGGAATGGCAGACTTGAACACCGTTCTCCCAGTAAACCTTTCGTAAATGAGATGGCATGCCATTAGATAAACTTGAGTATATACGCACCTTGTAGCCATTATCATCCTGGAACATGGTCAGTGAAGATCTGACCAATGTTAAATTGCTTCACCTTTGGGTTATGACTGGCTAGAAAAGAGGTCAGTGGGCGCACAATTCGCGACGATGAGCAATTTAGTACGAACCGGTGATCATGACACCGCATGCAGCTTTTTTCCTCTTTACGGCGAACGGAACCCTGCATAAAATACATCAGCGCAGTGCACATGATATGACCGACTTGAAAGGGAATCTTACATGGGTGTGTGCACATTACCGCGAAGCAGGTACACCCTAATCCCTTTATCAAGGAAAGCTACGGCTGTGAGCTTTGCCCAACGGTCCGAGTTGAATCTGTGATCATGGCCGATGATTACCCCCCGTAAACCGGCGTCTGGTATTTGTTGTGCCACATATGAGGCTAATCCCTGGGGTTCGAGCTGTTGACTGAATTACTTCCAACTCAAGCTGGATATACACACCTGAGAGGTTTGTATTATTATGAAATCTAGAATATAAGTGAGTGAAGGACATCGGAGATTCACGAAAGACGCTGCTATCTACCGTTCATTCGCCCCCAGCCTGCTTCCATTTTGCCTCTGAGTCCTGGGTGCTTTACGTTATTCACGTTGAGGCAGAACGAGTCTGAATCTAAATTCACCTGCAGTTCCGAACTGGATGCGATGCCTGTGATCACGGGTCAGAGGTAGAGGAGTAGGCCTAAGGAATTATAAGAACCTCATTCGCTTTTCGAGTTCCTCGATGTTTCCTTCTTCCCATAAGCTCTGGATCTCCTCACGTGTAGACGGATTCTAAGGATGAATGCGACAATAAACTTGAACATAATTTTGATGGTCGAGACAGGACTACGCACTAGGTCGTATAAGAGCCACTGGTGTACAAGCTGCCGCAGTTCTATCATGCTTTGGGAAATAGTATTATTTCGGTGATAAGTGGTTGTTGACAGGAGGCGCCAATGATCGAAACCGGCAATTAATTCGTGATTGCGGTTACTTGACTACCGTGGGTATTAGATACCATATTCGAAAGTAGGTGATCACTCCACGGGAACTCGAAATTGGCTACAGTAGCAATTTAATGCTACCTGGAAGATACGCTAAATTGTGGTTTGGAGATATGTAGATCAACGGATTCATGTTCGAAGCTTCTGAAAGAAAGAACAAGCAGAGGGATTAACCTCTGTTTGGCAGACACATCCGAAACAAACAACACCCTCGACGCGGTCGAAATTTCCTTGTTGCTCCGGCCAGCAGCATCACGTTTGGTCATGGCCTCACGAGTCCGTCTACCGAGAATCACTCTGGCCAACCTCAGCCCAGCAAAGGGGTCACAGCACAGCGTGAATACCTTCTTGTACCTCTTTGCAGCTTTCTGACTGGGCTCCCTTAGCAAAAACGAGTTGGTCGTGGCCAAGGTTCAGGATATGGTCGTACCGCAGGTCGCGGTCACAAGGGTCAGAATTCGCGCTCAGGACCCGGACCAGCTCCCTCCTTTGAAGGTGGTCAAACGCCAATTACCAAGTTGTTCCCAAAACGAGGATTTGTGAATCTCAATCAGAAAACTTATGCCCCCGTCAACCTCGACAGGATACAACATTGGATAGACCAAGGTCGTTTGGAGTGCTCCCGGGAGAAACCTATCACTGCACGGGAACTGTTGTTGAGTGGTTGCATTCACCAAGTGCACGACGGAGTCAAGATTCTGGCGAGTGTGAGTCGCTTTACCTCGTTTGAAAGTTATTTGGAGGTGAATTACTTATATGTGTTCGTTTGTTAGGGCCGCGAGCAATTGAAGTCACCGTTATTTATTGTGGCTTCAAGAGCAAGCAGTGGCGCTATTACCGCCATCGAAAGGAAGGGCGGAGCTGTTATCTGCAAGTATTATAACGAAGTCTCGCTTAGGGATTGCGTCAAAGGAAGGACAGATAGAGTAGACGCTGCCCCCACTCGTCGACAAGACATCAGTGAGTCATAATCTGCATAAATCTGCGAGAATGAGCTGATTGTTTTGCATAGTGTGGTACACGAACTCGGCGAACCGCGGTTATATTTCCAAGGCGGTGACCCAGAACACACACCAGAACTTCACGGACCTGCCCTTCTTCGATGAACGCTGGACAAAACTAAACGAACAACTCTATCAATTCTCGTGGCAGGCCCCTTACAAGAGCAAGCTCGTGTCTCCTGCAACGAAACGAATGAGATATTACAAGTTCTGGGCTCCAGATTCTCCGTTTAGGATCGTCGATGGGGTTGTGGTACCAAACCCTGACCTAGCGCCGGGGCAACTTCCTGGCGTCGACCCTGCATTGAAGCAGCAGACAGCTAATGTCAGCGTTGCGGACCAAAAGTCTGTCACTACTTAGATTTGCTATCCTATATTATTGCAATAATGCTATCCTACGTTTCCATTCTATCTGGCGAGATACTACAGCTGCGAGAGCGATAGGGCGACCTTGAACCGGAGCGTGAACGTGAGGGGCTTCGGGAAATGTATCTCGACCCAGCAGAAGCACGACTGCCACTCCTTGACCTTGAGGCATTCCTCTCACTCCGACTCCTACTTCTGCCTCTACTTTCACTTCGAGCCGTACTCCTGCCGCTACTTCTGCTTCTGCTTCTGCTGCCACTCCGTACACTCCCATTGTCACTTTTGCCTTCCATAGCATCCAATAGCCGACTTTTACGCGGTCCTAGTTCACCGGTTTCTTCTAGAATTTGCCGTTTCGGTATACGAGGCAGGATAATGTCGCATACGCGTTCTTCAGTCAGTAGTTCGTAGACGAACTCGTCGAAGAATGTTAGGGCATATCCATCTAGATCCTTGTTAGAAGCTATTGTTACGAAAGCAGAATTTGCCAACTGACTCATATTTCGCAGCCGTAGTTTTCGGTAATCTTTCAGCAGCGGTTCAAGAATTTCGTAGACTTCGACTGCACGAAAAGTCATTCGTACGTAGAGTGCCGCTAGTGCGCGGAGATACCTGCGAACGATAAGTGACTTTATAGAGCAGAGAGGGAAGTATAAGGCGCACTTGAACTCGTCTGCTTGAAGGTATTCTAGTAAAATCTCTTTCTCTGGTTGGATCTGTAGGAGTTTTAGAAGTAGACAGAGAAACTCGGTGGGCTTTTGATTTCCTCCATAAACACCTCCAATTGCTCGAAGTTCAATGGCCTTGTCTATGATACTTGCGGCTGGAGATCGCGTTAGAACTTTGTCAATAGCCAAGTAGGAGACACGCACCTGTGAGCGCGAAGCAATGTTCTTTCCAATAGGTGCATTCATAGATACGATTTCGAATGACTGTTTCAACTAGATACTACGCGGATGAGTTCCACAAAATAGTTTGGGTATATATAGACACCCACCTGTGGGTTCTGGCCATGAATTGCCTTTGCGCCGCTGACTGTAGTATTGGCCATGGTGGGGGTCGAAGTCGAGGTGTGTTGTTTGGATTTGTTACATCATTGACCTTGAGTATCTGCCAAGTGGTTGCAGCTGCTCTCTCTTCCCGGCCATCTTGCTTCCCATCTCTCCTCTCAGGTATTACTAGAAATCGGCTCTCACACTGCCTAACCGAGTCATTTTCGAACTTATGTGACGAGCCTGGTCTCGAGAAGATACCGGAATGCAGTCCGGGGTCCTGGTACCTGTTTCTCAGATCTCGCGCCTGCTACTCCACGTGGACAATCCTCTAGCAAGATAACAGAACTGTGAGGGAGCTGATCGGCGAGGATAGAAACCTACTCTGTAATTGGCAGTGACTGGTCCTAACGTCGCCCAGAATACACGCTAAAGGACGAGCGGCTGACGTTTTTGGCGCCTGTTACATATTCTAATGGAGGGTTGAATCATTGACTCATCATACAATACGGAGATTCTGCTGTTGTGCTCATGAGCTCAACCTCACTGGAGACTGTCGTGGACGGTTCGGATACTTGAAAAGCCCGTCATGCCCTTGTTGTATGAGGCGATGCCGTCGGAATCTTACCGAGGGTCTTCCTAGTAACATCAGTTGGGGGGGCCTTCCTGCCAGCGCAGCACTCGCCCATGAGAGGACTCACGACCTGGAATATGCTCTCAAGGACAATGAACGTCTCAGCGAAGGGCGCATGATGCATGCCCCGACGTCGTCGAAGCGGTGCGGGTCTCCTTTCTTCCCCGTCAAATTTCTCCGCTCACGGAAAATTGACAGATGGTTACTGATAGCGACTTGCTGACCTCGCAGCAAGGTTCAGCAAGTTGCTCGTTCAATGGTACTACTGGTACTGCTGTATGAGTGTTCACTCGAGGTTTTGGTCAGCCCGAAACATGGATGTGGTCTTTGCGACAAAAAGGGGCGCGCACGGCCATTTTCGAGCTGTGAGAGGGGGGGCGATTGTTGGATATAGACTGTTCATATTTACTGTACATATACAATGAACATATTGGAACGAGCGTGGCGTGAAAGGGCGAGAAAAGCCGAGCGAGCCAGTGTCAGAAAGGGAGTGTGAGGGCGGAGTGACCTGATTAGTGCGGTTGCTCCCTGACTTTATCCTCCCTCTGCCTGGTCTCTTCGGCTCTGGTCTTTTCGCGCGCCAGAATGGCCACAACAGCGAGCATTCCACCGTATATGATGCCAGGAGTCGCTGTACAGCAGCCGTCTCATCTCGAGGGAGACGGGAATCTTGCCACTGAAATATTGCCAGGTCCTCCCTCTATTGCCTCTGTGCAGCAGGCAGCACAAAAACGCGACCCCAGAAAACCGAGCACTGTCTTCTCGTATCTGCCGCCATCTGACCCGGGATCCACGTATTCTGGAATTATGCACGGTACTCTCATCGGGCAGGAGCCCCAGGACGGGCCCCGCACAAAGCGCTCCAGAGTTGACAAGGCGTGCGTTTTCTACCGCTCTCCTTCTTTCCTCCGACTGACCACCTGCGTTTTTCTCAACTTGCTCGCTGCTACTGCGATGCTGCAACAACAAACCTGTTTTGCTCTGCACGTCTCCCCGTGTCTTTCTTTCGCCCGGAAAAGAACGGCCTCCGGGCGTGCCCAACGTGCCTCTGCTCGCAATCAAAATGGGGCAACCCCTGCCGTGCCCTTGGAGAGCACAAGCTCTGCGGAGGCTCCTGCACAGTTCCATCCAACTCCATCGCCAATGGATGCAGACCGTCTGTCTGGTGCACCCGATGACGGACCTCTCCTTTCGCGCTCCAACTCGTTCAATCTCTACGATCTTCCTGTCCCCACGTCCCATGGGAGAACGAAGCGCAAGGACAAGGGAAAGGCTAAAGAAGTCGACCCTGCTTCTGTCAAGGTCAAGGAGGAGCCCAAGAACGTTTTGCTGCCCTCTCCCGACCCCCAACCCCCGTCCAACCTTGTGAGTTTCCCCCATCTCTGCCAGCACCTTGACTCACATTCCACCCCAAGCTCAACAACGACGATCACTGTTCTTCCTGTCGTTCGCATGGCGATCTCGTGTACTGTGATGGGTGTCCCCGGGCGTTCCACCTCTGGTGTGTCGATCCACCCATAGAGAGTATAGAGGAGGGTGATAGCAGGTGGTTTTGTCCGGCGTGTATGATACGTAAGGTGAGCTGGCATCCGCCCCATCGCATACTCGATAGCCTCATCCTCCCCTAGCAACCACCTGCAAAACCCCCACCGTCGCTTTTGTCGCCCTTGATTCATCAGCTCAATATGACGATCCCGGTGGAGTTTCAGTTACCCGAGGATATCCGGACCTACTTCAAAGACGGTGATTCATTTCTCGTGCCAGCCTCCCGCCTTGTCTAATTCCCTTTCAAAGTTGGTCAAGGGCCCAAAGGCAACTATATCGATACATCTGTGTACAAACCACCCCGCCAAAAGTAAAGCTGCTGACTATTCTACCTCCCGACTCTCGCTGACCCGTTTACACTCGTGATCCAGCCGCCTCGGTCTTTTTGAAGACAGAGACCCATATCGCCTGAAAGATAGGAACGGTGCACCCGTTCTATGCTTTCAATGCGGTGTGTCTGCTCTCCCTATAGGCCTCGCGGCGACAGCGCCCGCTTCCAAAAGAACCAGGCGATCGTCGGTAGTCAAGGGCGCTTCAGATGACAGCTGGAAGCCGATCGTTTCTTGTGATTTCTGCAACCTCCACTGGCATCTCGACTGCCTCGACCCCCCACTTCCCAGCATGCCTCCCTACAACAAAAAGTGGATGTGTCCCAATCACTCGGACAAAGTCCTGGTATGATCTCCGTTCCCATGTCTTTCCACCCAACTAGCTGAAAACATGCTTCCTGCGCAGCCTATCAAACGCCGAGCCCCCAAGTCTAATCCCTATCCAGTCATTGAAATTGATCGACAAGGCCAATTTAACAACGGAAACATCGATATCATTCCTTCAGAAACAACGACTCCCGTCCAACAAGTCAATCGCATTGCCACCGACGAAGTCCTGATTAACGGTCGTCGGTATCGTGTGCCAGAACGGACTATTGTTCTTGATTTCTGGAGTAAACTCAGCAAAAGCAATGCCTCTTCACCGCAGTAAGTTTCATCCCATATGCTTATTGACCGGTACTGATGCCTCCGCTCAGAGAGGAGAAGGACACCATCTCATCTGCGATGTCGTCGCCACTTACATCATTAAGCTCTCTAGATGACTTTGGTGATGATCCACAAGAAACTGGGTCTATGGAGGAGACCGATGATCTGAAGATAGCTGAGGTATCGTCTAGTAGTGTCTCTCAATCTAGCGCCACGCTGACCTTGTCTTTCTCTTACGTGTTCAGATGCTATGCAACCTACGGCTAGGAAGATTACATACTGCCAGCTCGAATGGCAGCTCTCGACGAAAAACAACCGAGCGGGCTGTGCAGACGGGCTCTGATATAGACCCAGCCATCAGATCAGCAGGCAGAAGTGCCAATCCAGTAACACATGCGAAGGTTATTTCTTCAATGATCTGGATGAGCAAAGAACTGATTGTGCCTCGTTTCTCAGCGTCTCGCTAAAGCGGCAACGGTCAATGGTTTTGCAAGACCGCAGCCAAGCACATCCACAGATTCCACAAGTACTCTGGGGACATCATTATCTGCTGTGATCGCGACGAGGAGAAAACGCTCTACTCAGAGTATACAGCCTGAGAATAGCACTCGCGAACTCAGATCAAGAAGTAGGAATGTAGGGCAAGAGCCATCCAGGGTAGGCCTCTATACGCGAACATGCTGCTGGTATATGCTCACGCTTCTACCATAAGGATACTGCGACTTTTACCGAGGGCACGCCGACGGACACCACGATTGCTGAAGCGCCTATTCCCATCGCGCCCCCCTGCTAGGAAAGCCGTTCATGTCAAGGTAATGACAATACCTCTGGTCTGAGCTGTGGCTCACACCCCGCCAGGTTGAAGAATCAGATGACTCCCTGGCGCTATTGAATGGAAACTCGACAGTTAACTCTCCGGCTACCATCATAACAAAGGTAAGACTCTGGCCCTTCATTTCCTTCAAATGGGCCTAACCGTATTTTTAGACACCGTCCAAACGGCGTGGACGTAAACCCGCTATTAAAGAGGCAGAAGAGCCCAAACCTGCTCCAGCCAAGCGAGGCAGGAAGAGGAAAGAACGAGAAGAAGATCCTCCATACAGACCCAACAATCCCGAAATTTTCAAGAAAGAGAAGATCGATACTGAAGAAAAAGAAAAGAGAGTAACCCGAAGACGCAATGCTCGCACTCCTTCACGTTCCCGCGCACCTACCACCACCACCACTGCCGCAAACCCATCTTCAGCACCCACTACACCCTCTCTCAAGATTCGCCTCCCGAGGTTTAACGCGGGAAGCATCTCGATGGTAAATTCCGGAAGCGCAGGCTCTCCAAGCAAGTCGTGATCTTGGCTCATGGTCCACGTGGTTGGACTATCCACCTGCTTTTCGTTGTTACAGGGAGTTCTTTCGGTTCATTTCGATCATTGTTCACAATTCTCCGGACCATACATTGCCAACACTCCCAAATGTTAATTCAGTGTTCCCATAGGAAACATAATATGTCTCTCTACCATATTTCTCCGTTCATTAGACGATCATTCTTCACGAGTTGTAGTAGAGTAAGAAGCAGGGAAAAATCAAGTTTGAAGCATTGTTTATTCGTTAAAAAAATACTTCGATGTGAGCCTGATCCGAAGTTTGTGACGTTGACCCATCAGCTTGATCAGTCCAGCTCGCCTGGCTTAGCCCCCAACCCTCAGATCCATTTTGGATGGCCTTACGACCTCTCATTGCCATCTGTGGTACCACAGGAGTCGGCAAGTCTAACATCGCGGTGGAACTTGCCTTAAGACTCAGACAAGGAGGGTTCAAACATGGTTGGCGCGGTGCTAAAATCATCAACGCAGATTCAATGCAAGTTTATGAAGGGCTAGACGTCATCACGAACAAAATGCCAGTGGAGGAACGGCAGGGCGTGGAGCATTTGTTAATGGATATAAAGAAACCGGGAGAGCAATACGTGGTTGGGCAGTGGGTGCAGGATGCTATCAAACTTGTGAGCGGATTACTGTTCTGAAGTTCCTGAGGTGGCTCACTTTATTGACTCGAAAAGATCAATGAGATCCACGACAATGGCGAAGTGCCAATAGTGGTTGGAGGAACCTCATATTGGATTCAACATCTCGTCTTCTCTGATCGGTTGATCGGCTCGCCTGCCCAGACGACCTCAACGACCAGCACCATGGCCGTAAAGACACCACATAAGTCACCACAAGATTTGCAGCACCTTGTTTCACAGATCACGGAGCAGGAACTAGTTCAGCTCTTCATTACCCTGCCCGAATCACCTCCCTCGGCTAGCAGTGATGCTGATGCAGCATTCAAGTTACATACACTGCTCAATCAGATCGACCCAGTGATGGCTTCGCGATGGCATTGGAGGGATACGCGTAAGGTCCTGCGAAGCTTGGAGATAATTAAAGAGACTGGGAGGAAAGCGAGTGATATTGTAGCTGAGCAGGCTTCAAGGAATGCAGTCAGTGAACCAAGGTTCGTCTCTACCTTGAGTGACAATTATATCGCATTCAGAAGTTCACCGCGGAGTACAGATTCCGCACGCTTTTCTTCTGGCTTTATGCAGAACCAAGCATATTGGAACAAAGGCTCTATGACCGTGTGGATAAAATGATAGAGGTAATTTGCTCGCAAGCCTGGATCCTCCAAGTCTTTAATACGATCAATTAGCTCGGTCTACTTGATGAAATCCGTAGTCTGCGAAAGATCGCCGCAGAGAGCTCCCCAGACGACACTGCTGAGACAAATTACAGTACTGGGATTTACCAAGCAATCGGTATGGTTCCCTAGCTCTCCACTTACCCTCATACTGACAGGCAGCCACCTTGCAGGCTATAAAGAGTTCCACAACTATCTTTCCGGTTCTGAAGCATCTCAGAGTGAATTTATTCAAGCAGTGGATAGGATGAAATTATCGACAAAACAATACGCCAAGAGACAGATCTCGTGGATACGCAATAAACTCATACCCGTTGCGGAGTCAGCGAACAAGGAGGATGTGCTAATACCATTCTATCTTCTCGATGCGACAGGTATCCGCTACTTGTGCATGGATTGACAAGAACTCTCTTACCGACCTTTTTTAGAACTCGGGAAAGACTGGACAACCAATGTCCAGGAGCCCGCTGTCAGAATCATGGAGGGTGAGATACTTTTTCATTTGGTTGAGTGACCAATCTAAGATGCGCATAATTTAGGTTTCTTGAATGACCAAGAACTCCCAGAACCAAAATCGCTCTCTGAGCGAGCTCTTGCAATGCTAACTGTGAAAGAAAAGGACGTCAGGTGCGCGCATGTATTCAACCCACATGCGGTACACAGTTATGTTAATTTTGCAGACCAACGGCCATACTGGAAGCCAGACGAAAAATCATCTGCCCAGTGTGTACACTGGACGAAAATCGTCCAGTCATGATTGAGCAAGGACCAGACTGGGAAATTCATCAGAACAAGCGATCTCACAAGCGACTACAAGCCAAGGCAATTCGAGAAGCACAAGCCAACGTTGCTACTAATACATGATACGAGAAAGCGAGGTGTTACTGTACAGTATAATTGTTGCATTCAATTGCCTTTATGAAGATTCAACAGGCATTTTATCCTAGACATCCAGTTATGCGGACTCGGCCCAATCTTCCAACCAATCTTCCCAATCCTCCCAAGAATTCTCAGCTTTGCAGAACCTCTGGTGACACTCGTGATGGTCGTGATGGTCGTGGTCGTGGTCATGGTGGTGACGAGGATCCAAGAGGCGATCGACAATGTGAACGGCAGCATTGCTAGTCACAACGTCGGAAACAAGAACTTCATGATGATTGACCTCAACGTGAGTCTTAACCACAGTGGGCTTATCAGGTCCAGGAACGGGCAAGGTGAATTCGGACTTCTTGACATGTAGGTTGATGTGGTGGTCCTCGAGGAGAGTGGGGAGCTCAAGGTGAGCATCGGAAATGACCTTGCCATGCGAGAAAGTGTAGGAATTCTTGTCACCCAAGTCAGTATGGGCTGACTTGTTATATAGATAGTCTACGACGAATGAGTGTCAACTTGCAGTTGACAAATGCAATGTCTTACCAGTGTGAGCGACGACGCCAGGCACGACGTGGTACTGCAAAACCTTGCGCAAAGCCTTATACCCAAGAGGAGAGAACAAGAATAGCCTCAAGTTGAGAGGCAAGTGCTCGAAAGCGGAGTTTGTCGGGGCGAAAAGCGTGAGGGAAGAAGTACCTTCCAACTCATATCCATCTCCGTCTTCCTTCTCTTTATAGCGCAAATCGACGTTATCGGTCAGGCCGGCACGCTGGATGGCAGAAGTCTGGGACGGTATCAGCGTGGGCGCGCAAGCTGACACAATGAACTCACGAGAATGGAGAATTGACTGGGGAGCAAAAATAAAGTCTGGAAACCGGCAAGAGGGGGCAAAACGGGAGCATTGACGACATGAATAATACCTGATGCTGTTGTCAACATCATACACATGGCCTCGAGATGTATGCATACCATTCACAGCCTTGACATCTGGATAGACGACCTTGGACAAGAAATTGATACTCGTGGAAGGCGGGAACAACCTCTGTCCGACCCTAACACGAAGCGGCTGACTCTCAAGAACACCGGGGATGGTCAACACGGTCGGGTAAGTCTGATTATCTCCCAGCGAAAAGCTGTCAACGGCTTCTGGGATTGCCTCATATGCCAGGATGGCCTGAACGAGTTTCTTCAAGAATTTTTTGCGTCGCTCTTTTTTGTCGTCGTCGTCGAAGAAATTGAAAACACTGTCGAGCTGCTCGGAAGCGCGAAGGGCGTCGTACCAGTGGCATCCCTGAGACAGAATGAGCGGAGCGATGTCGGATTCGGTGAAAGAGTCGAGGTTGGAGAGGAAGGAGCAGTCGCCTTTGCCTCGGGAAAGTGCCCAGTCAGGAGTGGCAAAGAATGTAAATCTAAGAACAGGAATGAACGAAGTGGGCAAGGAGAGCGCGTACAGACACTTACTCGGCATCTTTGTCGTCGAAATACTTGACGGCGTCGGCGAACTCGATAGCCTTCGTCAATTTGGTGAACCTTGGGTTCTCCTTGATGATCTCCCACATAGTCCCCTCCTTAGAATGCTGTTCCTCAAAGACGATATCGTCGCGAGCAGTGCCTTTCATATGCTCGGTAATAGCATTCAAAGGAAGCTGATCAGAGATGAACGAGAGCGGGTTCATGGTGCGACTCCATGACCCAAAAGTCGGGGAGGCAGTAACCAAACTGCTAAAGCATAGAAGAACTGAGAACAACATCGCAACGGAGGAGATGGAGTGTTGGGGAAACCGTGGCCAAGCTATTTGTGAGCTATATAACAAGAGTTATAAACAAGCGCTCCAAGAGTCTGACATTTCATGACGACATGTATTATCAGGCCATCGACCTTTGTACTGTTTTGTCTCGAGTCAGTATCACGCAATACCTATTTCACGGAGCAACCGGCGTTACGGTGTCAAGAGATGCATATAATGATGAGTATACAGACAGGGGAAAAAAAGTCCGGGAATCCGAAATTTGGTGGAATCGCTTCTAGTACACGCTTCATATCATTCTCATTCTACAATTTGACGGAACTTGTCCTGAATCTCGTTATGCAGTGCGTCTAACTTTTGCTTAATGGGTTCTTTACCCTGAGAGGGTGACTAAGGGGGGAGGGAGGTTTTAGAGCTTGATCGTCGGATCTTGAGTGGGTGGAGAGGCTCACCTCAAACTTCATCTGCGAAAGCTTGAACATGATATCTGCTGCGGAATCTTTGATCTTTGAGAACGTGAGATCGTGCTGCGTCACGGCTTTGATCGCTGCGTCATGGAAAGCCACAAAGTTTCTAAGCATAGCACTGGTCTTGTAGAACGGACAGTAACGATCGTATTCACTCATGCCGTTCTGTTGTAGGAAATCGTCCTTGAGCATCCGAGCGACTTCGAGTGTGATTTTGTCGTTCTCGCCTAGAGCGCTCTTGCCGACGAGTTGCACGATTTCGGCGAGATCTTCTTCCTTTTGGAGGATTTCTTTGGTCTTTGTTCGGAGCTCGACGAAACCGGGTTCTTCGCGCTCGTAGTAGGGTTCGAGGACTTTGGTGTATTTGGAGTAGGAGAGATTCCAGTTGACGGAGGGGAAGTGCTTGCGCTGGGCGAGTTTCTTGTCGAGGCCCCAGAAGACTTGGACGATACTGAGTGTTGCAGATGTGACAGGGTCAGAGAAGTCACCGCCAGGAGGCGATACACTGGGAAAGGCGGATGAGACCGAGTGATGAGAAGCATGCCAGAGATACATACGCGCCAACAATAGAGACAGTGCCCTGTCGTTGAGGGTTACCCAGACACACAACCTTGCCTGTCCGCTCGTAGAAGCTGGCGAGTTTGGTACCGAGGTAGGCGGGATAACCGGAATCGGCAGGCATCTCAGCGAGACGACCAGAGATTTCACGCAGAGCCTCGGCCCAACGAGAGGTGGAGTCAGCCATCATGGCGACGTTGGAACCTTGATCACGGAAATACTCTGAAAGGGTAATACCAGTGTAGATGGATGCCTCTCTTGCGGCGACAGGCATGTTGGATGTGTTGGCGACAAGGGTGGTGCGTTTCATGATGGGTTCTTGACGGTCGCCGATTTCCATCGTCAGCTCGGGGAACTAGAGTGTGGTGAGTATAGAGCAATGGGAGGTACTAACTGCACATACCTCCATCAGTACTTCAGCCATCTGTTGGATGGTTAGCAGAGTTTACAGGTCAGTTGAGCAGCATACCTCATTTCCACGTTCACCACAGCCGACATAAACAATAATATCGCTGTTCGAGAATTTGGAGATGGCCTGAGAGATGACAGTCTTTCCACAACCGAAAGCGCCGGGAATAGCGGTTGTACCTCCTTGCACGCATCTACACATCATTAGCGAAGGAAACAGATCATACTGGCAGACATACGGGAAGAGAGCATCGAGAATGCGTTGGCCAGTGAGAAGAGGGAAATCTGCAGTCTGTTTCTCAGATACAGGGCGAGGAGCACGAACCGGCCAGAGTTGCATCATGGTGTGTTTCGTCGTCTTGCCCTCGAATTCGGTCTCGAGAACGACGTCCTAAAATAGATCAAATCAATGACTGGCGCCGGAGGATTTGGATAGACGCACATCTACGGCATAGCTTCCAGCTTCAGCCAGATGGGTGATGGTGCCCATTGCGCGCGGTGGCAGCATGATCTTGTGGTTGTCGACGAGCGAGTTTTCGTAGACACCGCCGTAGATATCACCTCCCGAGATATGGTCGCCGACCTGGGGCGGGGGTTCAGCGAGAGAGAGATCTTATCTGGATCTGCGCACCTTGAAGTTGGCGGGCTTGAAGTCCCACTTGAGGGCACGGTCGAGGGCATCTGTGTTGATGCCGCGGGGTATGTAGATGGACTTGGAGAGCTCTTGGATGGACTGGAAGCATGTCAGGGAGCGGAGTGGGGATACTGGGAAATGCGCACCCGCAGCGGCCGCTGGATGCCATCGACGATGTTGCCCATGAGACCTGGGAGCAGATGAGCGGCGTTCTTCGCGTCTCGAGAGACTCATACCGGGTCCGAGCTCGACGCTGAGGGGCTTGCCTGTTCTGAG
>JANIEX010000888.1:0-17589 GCA_027627405.1 Leucocoprinus birnbaumii
AGGTATGCAAATCACTGGTCGACATATAAGCTTTGATAGACTAATGTGGTTGGAATCTGGAAACAGTATGGCTTGCATGCACGCTGAGTTTCATTCTTGGATTGCCTAGTCTCGGGAGTTCTGTCGCTTTTTCAGCAGCTACCTCAATCGCCACTATTGGTCTCTACATTTCATATGGTGATTATCTCCCTCCAAGCCCAAGATATCAATCTAATATGGAAAAGGTATACCGATTGCACTTCGAGTTGTCTATCGAGACCGCTTTCAACGGGGACCTTTCCACCTCGGAAAATTCTCTTACGTCGTGGCTGTTGGCGCCATCACTTGGATTGCTTTCATTTCAATCGTGTTTATCCTTCCTCAGATCAACGTAAGCCACCGCATGCTTGGTTCTTAGAGATGCTTACAATCCTTTATTCTAGCCTGTAAACTCGCAAACCTTAAATTACGCTATAGTTGCTGTTGCGATTGTGGTGGTTTATTCGACTGGATTTTGGTTAATTTCTGCGCGGAAGTGGTTTACTGGTCCCGTGAAGCAAATAAAAGGTCAGGACTCATGCTTCGACGTGGTTGTCGTTTCTGATTGACGAATGTTATAGAGGAGGAAAAGGAAGTCCGGGGCAATTCATACGATTCGTGAACTTTACTGCCAGCATAACGTCTTTCCCCCTGTTTAAATTCCAAGAACAATTAATTAGCAGAGAGGTTAATCAAGTGCTACTCTACACATTACATCTCTGCAATGCCCGAGGTGCTGAGTGGTTTGATTATAGCTGGCGAGCTCCATGTGCTCAGTCAACGCCACCTCTCTGCGCTAACAGAAAACTCGAACCCCTGTCCATGATCAACTGATTCTAAGTCTTCGGTTCAAGAAGCGGTCTTCAAGCGAAGCGCTGGAACCTCCATTCATATACACACGCTGGGACTGGCTCAGAGTCTGGGGCCGATGCAACCTATCATTCGTCCCTCCCGACTGCTTACAGTCGGAGAGGCAAATAAAGCACTACTTCAACGGCTTCGGGTTTAGGTCGAGGAATACTAACGATGACTGCATCAAATACAGTGATCGCGAATTTCGTTCAGCCATGTTGACTTCTCCTTCGACCGAGTTTACCACGCAGTCTACATCCTCCATCAGCCTATGGTCGGGCAGTATTACTTGGACCTTATGTTCGCAAGCCCAGATTATGCTCCGCTGGAGTCATGATGATTAGTGTGGTCATCGAACATCGGCTCTGGAGCTATGATGTCATACAATGTAGTTTTAACGCTCAGGTAGGTTTAATCTTCTTGGACAAATTGAAGCTAGGGCCGCCATTGCACCCCGCTTCTGCTCTCGTATTTATACCCAATTCTGCTCTGTCTATCGACTGTCCAGTGAATTATTGATACAGCTTTGCCTGCGCATCTCCCATATCAACAACATGTACATCCGTCAATACCAAGTTCGCAGGAACACCGGAAACGACGGTTAGAGTCACCATAATTGCGAAGACTGGTTTACATGTTCGGTGAAGGCGTCTTGGCTCGATTGGTCGTGTCTTAATGTCTATCACCGCTCCCCAGATGAACATGGGGACTTTCATTAAATATGAAAGCCGTCGCTCAGTTTGCCTAATTTCTAACAGGTCAAGCGCTGAATTAAGCCATCGTCAGTGTAATGGGAATCAACTTCGCGTTAGCATAGGTTTTGGCTTGTCTCTGCTAAAAGGACTTGTCATCCCAGTTGGATCCGTATAGCCACTACCTACGTATATGACGAACACCCTCAAATCGGTTCAACACCTTCATCAAGCCCTTCGAAGGCGCTGAATCGCGCTCAGGCTTGCTCCACCGAATTGAGTGTTGATCCCAGAATCTGATCGGGACATGCCGCATAAACAACAAAACACTCGATGATGATGTCACCAATCAGTCAGCGTGGGAGACGCGGGCAAATCCCAAATAAGAAGTGAGACTGAGGAGCGCACTCTTAGCATAGTAAACAAGACATAGCACCAGCCAAGGTAAACTGCTTTCCGCTTCTTTACCAGATACCATGCTAAAGTGGTTCTACGGACAGAAGGAAGAAGAAAAGGAACCTCAACCAGAGTTGTCAGGCGATCCTATGGTCCATAGACCATCAGACTCCCGTCTACTCTCCAACTTAATATCCCACGAGAAGGACTACTCGAAGCAACTTCAATCTTTACTTGATTCCTCTCATGCATCTCTCGCTTCACTTTCTGCCTTTGCTGCTGCAGCGGGTCAACCAGTCTCAAGAGTCTTGACCTCTATATCTGGCGAGTTTTCTAGTGCGGATGATGCGTTTCGTCGATACAAAGATGCCGTAGATGCTTGGCGCGAGCAGCTCAAGACCCTGAAGGACATGGAAACCGAAGTATCTACGATTATGCGGGATAGAGAAATACTGTGCGCACTCTCAACATTCTTGTTGAAATTCTGCTTAACTATCTTCAGGGTCACTCGTTTACTCAAGGCATCCAAAAACGAAAAACCTCCCAAGGACAAGGGAAACAACCGTCGAAGCTCAATATTAGGCCAACGTGCCCCCTCAACCTCCTCGCTCTCCCTTTCTCTCGACCACTCCTACGCGCCAAGCACCTCCGTTCCCACCTCCAATAAGCTCGCCGCAGCACAAGCTGAGCTCCAGGCATGTGAAGCTCATTTGGCCAACAAAGAAACAGAACTCGAGGGCGCTCGTATAACAGCCCTTCGTGACGGACTGCGGATACGCTGTAATGCTCTAGTTGAATGTGGCATGTCGTGGGCTGAGCTGGGTAGAGATGCTTTACATGCAACAGAGAGCCTCCCAGTCCATACCGGTAAGCAGCACATTTTCTCATTCACACCGACACCGCCAACACGATAATAGGAGAACTCTACGGAACTAATAATTCCCAAAATCCCTATTCAGCCCCACAGCAAACTCCTCAAAAAGCGCTACCTCTTCACATGCGAGCTGAGACAGGATCTGACCGTGGTTATCGTCTGCCTTCTGACAATTCATCCATTGGTCCATCTCAATCTGCCTCTCAAGTGAACATCATTATTGACCACCGTAATACAGCGAATCCTTCAATAATTCCAAACGCTCCCAATCCAATTCTGGGTGCAAACGGGAGCGACATTCATCGTAAACCTTCATCAGATATCGTCGCTAGACCGAATTCTACACCTCCCCTACCCCCACCTATTCGTGCTTCATCACCATTTTCCATGCCTGCTCATCGCTCGAGCAGCGTGACGAATCTCGCCTACGCTGAGCAACGACCTACCACTACCTACAATACGAGTCAAATTGACGTACCACCCGCTCATGCCATTCGTGATGGTGAAGTACCGACAGTGACTCCGGCTGCTGGACCATCCAAGCCAGAACCTCGACGAACAGGCAGTGGGTACATTACTCCTGTCTCAAATGACGAAAGCTCAAGGTCGAACTTGGAAGCACCAACAGGATATCGTGACACTCAAATCCCTGAAGAGCTCGACGTCGAGAGCGACGGGGAAGGCCCTGATTTATCAAAAGAGCGGCAGCTTATCAAAGAGGGCAAGCTCACGGTCGTCGAGAACCCTCGCTATCAACAGCCACCTGCTGTTTCAGAACCCCTTAATAGCAACGCTGCACCCCCAGAGCAGGTCGAGATGCCAGTTCCGGACCCTGCCCCAGCCTCCGCTCCACCACCCGTACACTCGACAGCCGCCGAACGCGACTATTTCTGCCCCTGCTTCTACCTCTGCCCCACTTCCTATTTCTGCCCCTGCCCACGCCATTGGCGCGACGTCAGCACCACAAGCAGTTATAGATGGCCCGTCGAGTCAAGATGCCCCAGTTACAGGCGTTCGAGAGATCAGACGGGAATCCGAATTACCTGAGCCTCCAACTGAACAACCTCCAGGCGTTCCATCCTCCGTTCCTACCGGAGAACCCCAAACTCCTCAGAAATCACGCACTCGCGTTGGCACTCCATCACCTCAAAAATCCGGTTTTTTGGGTAGTTTGAAGAAAGTTTTCGGTGGTGGGTCTCGTGATTCTAATCAGAGTCCGCTTGACAAAGCGAGAGAGAAACGTGAGAAAGTGAGGGAGAAGGAGATGAAAGACCGAGAGAAAAAGGAGAAGGCCAGGGAGCGGGAGTATAGGCGTGAGGAGAAGAAGGATGAGAGAGCGAGGATGAAGAAGAAACAGAAACAGGATGAGCATTTGAGTCGGCTCGTTCCGGACTCTTCTGAAGAGGATGAGGTGATGGTGGATGATGATAGTTTGAGGAGATACAGGAAGGGTGTGAAGTCGAGTAAGCTTACGGTGGGAGGAGGGAAGGCGGATAAGTTCTCTTCGGGGGCAGATCGTAAGGCATCCGAGCCGCTGAGGGGGGAGGTTGAAGCGCTACCGGAGACTGAGGTGATTGATGGTTATGTCATGAAGAAGAATACCGATCTTTATAGAAATTTGAAGGGGGGCGTGTTGGAAGCGAAGCGTGAACGTCGTCAGGGGAGAGGAAGAGTGAGGAGTGATGCTGGAGAGTTTGTTGGCATGGATAGTGGAAGATACGGTGGCGCTAGTCAGGGAGGAACGTTTGTTGTCGAGCGCGGTGCGAAAGTATCGAGGAGTTCTAGCGTTCCACCTCGTACGGCGTATGCATCACCGCCGAGAACTTCTGGCGAGCGAAACACGACACTCGGTCCGACTGCTGGCTCTTCCATGGTTCCATCTGCTCCTACCGCACTACCCCGTACAACGACTGACACCCGRTTCCACGAGGAGCTCAACAGCCAGAATGGAACATCCGTCAAATTTCAACCTCAACCCACCGTTGCACGTAACGCCGCGAAGGAAAGAGGCTACACTAGTGACACCTCGGCTTTGCCATCTTCAACTTCTCGCATCGATGGTTTACCTGCTGCTCCAGCCGTCGTTACTGCTTCTGGTGCTATCATTGTCCCTTCTGCGACACGTAAAACATCAAAGAGAAGGTCAGCTATGCCGCAATTAGGTAGCAGTCAGGGTGCGGATGTCGCTAGACATGGGTCGGTGTTGAGTAATGCTACTGCACCTGCAGGGATGAGCACTGGGCCGGGTGGGAGGAGAGGATCTGTTGGTGCTAGTGTGGTGACTCCTCAGGTGGCTTCTGGTGCTAGGAGGGCTGTTAGCATTGATTATGGCCAACCTAGTAGGGCGGGTCCGTCCTCGTCGAGATCCCCGGTTACTTCTGGGCCTTCTCCACCGTCGCAAGGTCCTCAAGAGAGTTTGATGAGTATTGTGAATAGTGTTACGAATACGAATCGGAGGGCTTGGGATACTGGGTTGGCGGAGTCGAAGATGGATAGGGAGAGTGGTGGAAGGAGCACATTTTTAGGACCGGTTCCTTCGGGGAGTGGTAATTATGTTGCGCCTGAGGGCCATGCTCGTGATCGGGTGGTGGCGGGTAGGGGCAGTATGGATGGGGCTTCCTATACAGGAAGTGAGAAGATGGGTGGGGTCGGTGAAAGCGCCACCGAGGATGGATCGACAAGCGTTGATGACTTCTTTGAAGGCATCACCTGGCTCTCAGGGAAGGGCCTACCAAACGACGATGCAGACATCTTCCGTCACGCAAGAGAAGAGACCACTGAAGAGTGCGATGAGGGCTAGTAGGTCTCCTTCGCCAGATGCTATGCACGGTGGTCGAGTGCATGCGCATGGTTACTCGACAGAGACTGGGAAGGATAGGATTGTGCCTATGGCAGCGGTGCCTTCGGCGTCGTCTTTACCTACTGATGGTCCACCGCCTCCGGTACAGAGAGTGCGGGGTATTGGGGATAATGTTGCCGAGTACGGGCGTGAGGAGGAAGAGGATGGGTATGAGTCGCCTTCGAGTTCGTCATATGAAACTGGGCACGAAGACTTCGATTACGAAGAGGTGGAGAGACCGAAGCGTCGGAAGAGTAGTGGTCTTGCCGCTGCACCTTCAGCCTCACAGATCTCACAGACGGCTCCGAGGAAGGCGGAATATTTCGATAGGAGACCGGGCCTTGGGTCTCCCCCTCTTGCTGTGCCTTCACCTCATCCGCCTGCACAAATGTCGTCGGATAATCCGCCCCAATACGGGTCATTTACTCCTGGTTCGACTCCTTCGAGGCGTAAAAGCGTCCGCGTATCGTTGAACCCGACTTTCTCTCCTACGCCACCTGCTATTGAGGATGAGGATGACGAAGATAATAGGGCGCCTTATGTTTTCAGAGATGCTCCTGCTCCTTCCACGTCGGTACCGCCACCTGTCAAGCAGGTTCCGCAGAACTATGGAACGCAGAGAACGAGCAGGCAGACGACATGGGACGATGATAGCGATGATGATGTTGAGTATAAGCGAGCGAAGGAGATGCTTGCGAAGGCTGGACGTGGATATTAATTTATTTTCCTCCCTGGGTTTCTTGCTTCTCTGTTATTTATCTCTGTCGCGATCTAATATGCTCATTCTGTAGCTGACATGTACTTTAATTTGTTCGCATGCTGTAACTAATCGCTCTGTAATCTATTCTGCTTGCCTCCTGGCAGATCGGAGTCAATTCGACAGTGCTGACTAAGCGAGGTTAATGAGAATGATCTGGGCTAAATACTCACCGTGGCCAGACAATCCTCAAAGTACAGCTTTCTCCTTCGCCCCACCATCTCCTCACCTCTTGCGCTGTTCTGTACCGCGTCTGGGTGATATCCTCCACTGCTGTTTGCCCTGTCGATACCGCTCTACCTCGATAAATCTAGCTTGATAACGCCGTGATTGAATATGTCTGACCAAGAGCAGAGAAACTCTCCCGCTGGCGGTGAGGACGTGAAAGAGGACCCTAATGCCCCGATCAGCGTCAAGGTACGTCTGTGCAGACCTCGGCACCTTGATACTCGAGCTGATTCACGGTTATCGTTGTTTCGCCTTCGTTATGCGCCCTTTTTGGGCTGGTGTGTTTTTCGCGTTGCTCGCTCGGAATCGGCGCACACGCGTGATTCATCGGTCTAATAACGCTTCTGACATACCATGCGAAACGATGTCCGCTTCTTTATGCGTATGTCTCGAATTGTGGTCTCTAGGTCGTCAGCTCCATTGGCGAGGAAGTGTTTTTCAAGATCAAGAGGAGCACGAAGCTCAGCAAACTTCAGGGCGCCTATGCGAACAAAGTCGGCAAGGACGTGGGTAGCATCAGGTTCGTTTATGGCGTGGCACCACATCTGTATCCGAGAACTTGTTGTAACATGAAATTTTATAGGTTTTTGTACGATGGGAACCGCCTAAATGATGACGATACACCTGCGAGCTTAGACATGGATGATGGTGGTATGTACATACAGCCCCCTCTTGTGCCGTTTGAGGTCAGCGGTGATAATGTGATAAATACTTTGTTCTATTCTGGACAGATGCTATTGATGTCATGGTTGAACGTATGTCATGGTCCCTGGTTGCTTTTGCCATCGCTGACTTCTCTTGTATCATTCAACAGAGGTCGGAGGGTCATCATGATCGGCTCGCGCTTTCTCTTCTTTTTTTGCAGGAATCGTTTGCTTTTCTTTCTACTACAAACTTAATTGTCCTTTATGCCATCGGCTTTCAGCATGTGCAAAAGAGAACTCGATCAATCCACCTCATAATGCAATTTTTTCGTCTCGTCTCACCTTGACGCCAACACTAGCGCCCGTTCTGAAAACTTCCAGTGATGTTTGACAATCTGGCTCGGGGATTGTTGCGCTGATGACTACTTTTTTTGGCCTCGTGATCCATACACTCAGGTTCGAGGTGCCAGGTGAATGCGTGAGAGACAACAAACATATCAACGTTCAGATTCTCTTTTGATCTACGTATTTCTCTTATTAGGACCGAGGACTATCCACTGGGTACGGGGTATGCCGCAGGGCTTTTCATCCCATTTCGGCCTATAGCCCTGACACCAAAATCTACATTGTCCTTGGACATTTGAACGGTGGCAGTCGTAACTTTCCCGACTGGGATCGCGTGCGTCCAATAGGTCTGGTCGCTTGGTCGCCACACGACCTCGTAGCTCGCTGCATGAGGATCGTCGGTCCAGCTGAAAGTCGAGTTGTTACCCAGTTTACTTGTGTCGATGACGACTCCTTTCGGGGTCCCTGGTGCATTCGCGAGCGACCATATTCCTGCACCATTGACCCGTGCAACTCTTGCTGTAAAGTCAAAATCGACAAATTCGAGTAGGTCTCCGAATTGCATGCCGTTCTCTACTCGGACATCTTGGTGTTGGTGAGCGTAGTTTTCTGATGGCTCGGTGAAACGGACTGCGGGATAGCCGTTTCTGAGGAAAGAGGAGTGATCACCTCCGCGGAGGAAGCGATCTGGACGCCATATAGTTTGGACTGTTCGATATCATCATCAGCTATCAGCGTGCATGCAATTTGGCCTGCTCTCATTTTTGTTCTTACCTTGCATGCCTGTTACGGGGTTTTGTGCTACTTCGGCAATAAAACGACCGAGCTCTCTAGCAGGTGAGTCGTTCTCCCCGCCGATACYYGCACGAGCAGTGACTTGTTSRAAAGTCTCCGTTGGGGGTATACCACCGCAAAACATCCTGATGATATTCGGGCTGCTCGTTCCATCATCTGCAACTGGACTCCCGATGATATCGTTATCCAGCATCCCTTGAACATCTACGCTCGCATTTCTCATCGTCTCTGCCATGAATGCTGAGCCTAATAACGCTTGTTCTTCGCCTGCGACAGCAACGAAGATGATTGTAGCCGCAGGCTTATGTTTGGCCATGACACGAGCAAGTTCAAGGGAGACCGCGACACCTGAAGCGTCGTCGTCCGCTCCAGGAGCGTCATCCATGAAATTGTTGATGTCGGTGTTTCGGGAATCGTAGTGGCCAGAAACGACGTATACACGGTCGGGATCAATTGACCCTCGCAAAGTGGCTTGGACATTCGTTATCTTGACAGGAAACAGCACACGATCTCGAACCTGTTGGATATAATTCGGGGTGGATACAGTCATTCGGCCACCGGACGTAGCTGCGATGGCTTGGAATTGTGACTCAATCCAGTCTCTGGAAGCTCCGATTCCGCGGTGGGGATCAGTTTGACTGGAGAGAGTGTGGCGAGTACCGAAGGATGCGAGTTTGGTGATTATGGATTTGATGCGTTTTGGATCGATTTGGGAGAGAATGGAGGCGAGTTCCGGGGAGGGTTGTTGTGGGGTGACGGGGTGTCCTGGGCCTCGAGGCCAGGAGGGGCTCGGAAAGGACCTTGGAAGTTTTGGGCATGGACTGGCAAGAGGAGGTGAGGGTTAGTTTTTCGTGCGCTGCGAAGTTATTTTGTATACCAACCTGTTGATAGGCCGAGAAGACCGAAGAGGATCAGCTTTCTCATTTTTTTCTGGAAGAAAACGCGTTGAAGTATATCTCTGAGGACTCTTATATGCGCTCGAATATATCTGACATAATTCCTTTGCAATAGTCTTTCACACTATTCAGAATGAGAAAAGACGATGAACTCATGTCGAGCCTGCTGACGATATGGTGCACCAATAGCATCAGTTGCGACAAATGTACTTGGTATAATTTTCTCATACAAGTCTTACCAAGACCTTCGCGAAGAGTCCGCCTGGCTATAGTGGCTATCTTATCATTGCTTCTGGTTCTAGAAAACGACTTGCCACTTTCGCGTCTAGGTATCACGAATAGCCAAATCACATCTACGGATCAGTTCGATCAACGGCGGTGACTCCGGAGAGGTCTTTGACCAGCTATACCTTGAAGGTTAGATTTACACTTAGGGCGCTGATATCCTTAACGGCGTTTGAGTGCCCATCATAATGAGGCGATGGGACGTCGTGGTACATTTACGGATGTGGTGGTGCTTGGTCCGATGCCTCGAGGCGTTTAGGACCATGCGGGACAGATCAGGTCGGGGATAGATCTGGGATTCATCGATGCTGGATGAGCCATATTGAATGCGCTTGGGATGGATTGCTTGGTTGGATTGGCTTTACAATACCGGTACGCCTTCCGTCTTTACGACACGGAGCTGATCACCTCAACCCCCTTCTCACAAATGTGATTGTCTTCGGCTTCCTCCAGTCCAGAGAGCAGGAGGGTGATCTCAGCAGGTGATGAGAGACCCACCATTAACTCGATCCATTGACATGCTAAATTATTATCAGGAAAGACGACTATCTAGGTGGGAATGCGGTGACCTTTCACCATCTATGTGTGTATTGTACATGTTAGAACCAGAAGAAAGGACCCTGCAGAACTCTTGGCGCACCTCTCACCACCTACGCGTGTATTTGTACATGTTAGGGTCGGAGGTGAGGACCTTTATGATCGGTACATGACGGCGCTAAGCAAGGTGAGAAGCAAGGTGATGTAGGTATAACTCAGGATTTGACAGACTTAGACCCACTACCCACAGAGATGTCCTTCCCTCCATCAACCAAGGTTGCAGACCCGTCAGTTAGGACTTCACTATGGTGAGTTTGAGCTCTGGAGCATGGTTGCAGGATGAAATTACTTGATTTTTATACTGAGGTTTGTTCGTGACCGTCAGAGGACAGGCCCATTGGTGCGGTTCCCTATCTAAGCCAGATATCTGAGCGCAGTTGTTTAAATTATTGTAGATTATTGGCATCGTCCTGAATTGGTGGTTATGGGGCATCCTTTTGATGCAATACCGTACGTCAAGTGTTGTTACAAAGTACTATCTGAATGTTCCTAACATAGTATATGACCGTGGCAGTAATGTATCTCAACGATTCTCGATCCAAAAAAGATCGTTTGCTTCTTCGAGGGATTGGTAAGTGATTAATCTATGCTTTAGTACTACATGAGTTGTATCAACTTAATCTCCCGCCCCTGATATTAAGTTCATTTTCTATGGCTTATGGAGACCATCCAGTCCATCCTAGCTTTGAGTGATGGACTTGAATGGTTTGTGTATCATTTTGGGGATTACAGCTCATTGCTCGAGAGTTATGATTCGCCAATCAGCAACCCCATCTGCGATAGCATTATTGCATTCCCAGTGCAGCTTGTGTACTGCTGGCGTATCTGGGTTCTGAGCGGATGGATACTAATTCCCAGTGTGATTGCTTTTGTAAGTCAAAATTTATGAGAGGCTCAAACTCGCCCTCATTTGTGTTATATCTGAAGTCCGCCCTCGTTGCTGCCTCATCTGGTATTGTTCATGGAATCACCGTAAGTGGGCTTTGTAAGCTAGTGGCTCAGAAAGCCTATTCTCATGTTTCTAGAATCAAATAGCAGGCGCGATGACACATATTCAGCCCAACCCGTGGGTTCCAGTCATGGTGAGTGATTATTTAAGTAGCAAGCAATTCCAATACTAACCTAGAAGCAAAAGCTCTGGTTTGTTGCAAGCGCAGTCACAGACATCCTCACTGCTGTGTCCATGACATACCTAGTACAGAAATTCTACCCATCCCGCAATGTTGAGACTAAATTTTTATCATCTCCCTTCTACAGCTTCTAAAATTCAAATCCAAAGATTATCTTAGCAGAAGCGTGCTATTCATTCTACGGCGGTTGCTACTCTTCACTCTCGAAACTAACATTCTTACAGGTATGTCATTCTGATACTCCTTCAATGCTGCTGCTTTGCTTACTGAACCGCTATCCACTATATCAGCACTCATGGCTCTCTCCACTCTCTGTTTTGTCCTCATCGAGCCCATCGGACCATATGTAAGTGTTATCCTTTATCTTATTGCAACTGCCTAAGGTCCATGCAGAAAACAATGTTACTTGTAACAACGTAATTTACTTTCTCGTAGATATTCAATGAGGCTTAAGACTGACAAGGTTCTACAGGGGCTACAATATCGGGAAAGTGTCCGTAGTGTTCGCATTTTCTACGCGAGGTTAACTTTTTCTTATATCCTGCCTTTTCAGGTACAGCAACTGCTTTATGATTCTCTTGAATCAACGCAGTAGTTGGCTTTCTCAAGAAACCACCCAGCGAATCAAGATCAAGGCTCCTTTCAGAGGAGGGATGCTCCGGAATTGGGTCAACCACATCCCGAAGTGGTTTTCTCAGATCAGGCTGGTACCAGCTATGATCAGAGTTCAACCCTCAGGTTTTTCTCGAGCCAAGGACAACCTGAAACTGAAGACAAATGCCTGGTTTATCGCTTGTTCATGTACACTTGGAATTATGTAACTGGACTTGGCGTTACATGATTATTTCTTCTCCTTTTAATCTAAGCATCTATCGAGCTATCAAACACCTCCACGTCTGCGTCGATAATCTGACGTTCGGGCTTCTGAACAATGCGCCGGTGTCCTCTGTTGATCCCGTCATTATCCTGTGTTTGATTGTGCAGGTCAACTCCCGACTTAACAGGTCGGTAATTCATACTGATGGCGTTTAGGACCATGCGGGACAGATCAGAGCGGGAATAGACCTGTGATTAATTGGTGGTGTATGGATTGCATTGATTGTGCTTGGGGTGGACTGCTTCAAGGCTGGACTGACTCTTCAATACCGGTACGCCTTTCGCTTCTACTACATGAAGCTGGTTGTCTCAATACCCACTCATGGGTATGATCGTTCTTGGCTTCCTCCAGCCCAGAGGGCAAGACTGGCGATCCCATCAGATGAAACGAAGGCGTGGGAGACCCACCATCATTTTGATTCAATTGACACATTAAATCGCTATCAGGAAAGACGACTATCTATCTAGGCGTTGGGAATGCGGCGGGACTCTTCATTCCGTTCGAACCAACCGCCCTAACACCAAAGTCGACGTTATCCTTCGACAATACGAGGTTCGCGGTTGTAACCTTCCCAAAAGACATCGCATGTGTCCAATACGTCTGATCAGTCGGCCTCCAAACAACTTCATAACCCGCCGCATGACGATCGCTGGTCCAACTCAAAGTTGAGTTATTCGTCAACTGACTCGTATCGATGGTCACCCCCTTTGGTGTCCCAGGTGCATTTGCGAGTGACCATAACGCTGCACCGTTGACACGCGCTACTCTTGCGGTGAAGTTGAAGTCTACGAATTCGACAAGGTCTCCGAATTGGACACCATTCTGAATTCGGACGTCTTGGTGCTGATGAGCAAAATCTTCTGCTGGTTCTGTGAAACGAACGGCGGGGAATCCGTTTCTGATGAATGAAAGGTGGTCGCCTCCGCGAAGGAAACGATCCGGACGCAGATAGTCTGGACTGATATATGCTGGTGGTAAGCCTTAATGAATTAGACTCGTATGGGCTCTCTTACTTTGCATACCAGTGGCAGAGTTTTGCGCGACTTCAGCAACGAAGCGACCGAGCTCCCTAGTAGGTGCATCATTTTCTCCTCCAATATTCGCCCGCGAAGTGACTTGCGCAAGTGTCTCCGTCGGAGGTATGCCGCTGCAGAACATACGTATAATTGTAGGGTTCTTTGTACCGTCGTCAGCAGTGGGGCTCCCGATGATATCGTTATCGAGCATTCCCTGGACATCCATGCTCGCGTTCTTCAAAGTTTGCGCCATGAAATTCGATCCGTATAAGCCTTGCTCTTCTCCTGCAACCGCAGCAAACATAATTGTGGCCGCAGGCCTGTGTGTCGCCATGACACGAGCAAGTTCCAACGACACTGCGACACCAGAGGCATCATCGTCTGCTCCAGGAGCATCATCCGTGAAATTATCTATATCGGTATTCCTGGAATCATAATGACCAGACACGACGTAGACGCGGTTCGGATCAGTTGCGCCTTGGAGCGTAGCTATGACGTTTGTGATCTTGACTGGGAAGAGAATACCACTGGCGACGCCCTGGGTATAGCTTGGCGTCGAAATTGTCATATGTCCTCTAGAAGTGGCGGCAATGGCTTCGAATTGAGCCTGGATCCAGTCTCTAGCAGCTCCAATACCACGGTGGGGATCGGTCTGGCTGGAGAGGGTGTGGCGGGTGCCGAATGAGGCGAGTTTGGTGATGATGGTCTCGATGCGACTCGGGTCGATCTGGGAGAGCATGGATTGTAGCTCGGCATTGGGTTCCTGAGCGACCACCGCTTGGCCCGGACCTGGTGGCCAGAGTGGATCGAAGACACTTTGGACCTGACCATGCACTGAATGAAGTTGAGCGGGTCTCTGTATCGGTCGAGGGGTATGAATACTGGCCTGCTGTTAGCCCGAGAAAACCGACAAGTACGCCTAGTCTCATTGTTCCCGAAAGATTTCTTGTTTGCACTCTCAAAGCAACTAATGTGACCCTCTTATAGTCGGCCAAGTGACTCTTTTCTGGCGTTTTGTTCCCCTCCAATTTTCCAGTTCTTGACCAGTCCGAGAACGTGCCCCGCCTGCTGACGATAAGATGCGCCAATAGCATCAGCTCAAAGAATTACACTCCACAGTTTTCTCATGACAATATGTTCAAAACCTTCCAGAAGCGCCAGCCGTACACAAAATTATCATGCTTTCTCTGCTTCGCACTATTAATCGCAACATTTTCTTTGCTTAGATTCTGTTTTTATACCTTCGGAATGCTTCTAAACGGAAAACGAAATTATCCAGATATATTCTTATCCCAACACCATACTTTACAGAATCGAGAATACGAGCGGCCACCTTCGAAATCAGGTACCACAGGTGGTGATTTCTTACGGATCAGTTCGACCATCTTCGGCGGCTCGTACCATGTTCTCGCCAACTAGGAAGCTGATTTCCTGAGTAGTCACCTGGTGATACCGTATGCAATGCTGGTCTGATGCCTCGAGGCAGACCGCCATGCGGGCTATATGAATGCGGGCTTAGATCTGAGATAAACTGGGACTGATGGGGTTCATAGTTCTCGAGAAGGATCTCTCAGGCTGAGTAACGATACTAGTACTAGCTGGTGCTAAGCTCGCGGCTCCGACTCTCTTCATTCGTTTAGCTAGAGAAGGTTCCGAGTGTGAAGGGTGATATTCTAACGCTCTATTGTAATTGGTGGGTTGGATCATGTCTGATGCTTTGATAGTTGACGTATCCGTTCGTTCAAGGACTCGGATGGGAGAAACCGGTACTGTAATGGAAGTAGAGAAGGTGGGATGCGGTGGTTGAGGGGTTCGAAAGGCGTGATATGGCCTAGACACCGTGTGCTGGCGGTATTGTACTGGATTGAAGGTTGAGCTTGGGATTGAGCAAAAGGCCAGGTTTGAATGACGGCGTGGGTTGTGCGGCTGATTGGTTCTAGTCTTTACTACCGGCAGGTCTCCTTATGCCCTATGGTTGGGCGTATCTCTGGTGGCTGAGCTTGGAGATCACATTCAGTGAGACTGCGGCAGCAGCTATCTCCCCATACCCGGAGCCTTTTTGGAAATTGGTGCAATACGCTAAAAGTCTCAACAGCCCCTTTCATTCATATGATAAACAAGAGCAGCCTCAGAAACCTCCAAACAACTCTCCGCATCTCGGCACCGAGACCTCATTGGCGCTAAAAATCTACTATGCCTCAAGCACAAAGTGTCTTTAAATTCGAGCTTACCGTCTCCGAGATCACCAAACTCGACAGAGGAATCAACGCGCAAGCTTCGACGCCGCCGGCCCTATGCGTGCACTTTGATCGAGTCCGAGGATCGACGTTGAGGGCCTACAACTGGTATCGAAATACTAAGTGACGTCCACATCGATTTCCGAAGAGGAAGGAGGGATACCTTGGGTGTGATTCATTTTGAGAGAGGGGAGTATAAATCTCGTGCGATGGGCCTTGAGCTTAGGTGCTCGTACTAGGATCGCTTGCCTTGCTGCACCTTCTCGCGCTTTTTATCACGTCGGTTCTCTTCTCTACTGGTGCCTGTGACCCGTTAGTATGACGAATTCTGGGACGGTCTCTCGTGAAGGTGGTACCCCTGACTCCGCACGGCTTGGTGTTCTTGGGAGCAAAGAGGTTAATCATGAGACTTCCTTGTCCACCGGGTCCGAGTCGGATGTACGGAAGGCTAATGACATTCAGGCGAACCCCTCGAACTCAAAGTCTCGAGGCTCAAGCTCGTCGTCCGAGTCGAGTGACGGCGATCCAAAACCGCGCAGTCAATTATCCTGGCACACCAACGATACACGGATGCTCGTTTCGGCAGACGGAACGCGGATCTATGCGAATGCAGTTGGCGATCCGTCGAAACAGGCTATTGTGTTTATACACGGATTCTGTTGGAGTTTGATCGCTTTTGATGATATTTTCGAGGATCGGAGGTGGACGAGCAAGTTATACCTTGTGCGTTTCGCTATTTATTCTATTAGAGTGCTCAAATGTAATGATGGGGGATGCTTATTAGGTTAGGTATGATGTTAGAGGGCATGGAAGGAGTGGGAAGCCGGATACGGATGCGGCTTGGGAATCAAAGAGGCTCGCGGAGGATTTTGATGCGGTTGTTTGTGCGTTTAAGTTGTGTAGGCCTTTCGTAGCTGGGTGGTGAGTGCTTTTTGTAGTGTTTGTATTTGAATGATGTTGGCTGATGGTTTTCCGGGTATAGGAGTTTGGGATGTAAGTACGACGTCAAGACAAAGTTTCGTGAAGTCTGAAAAACTTGACTGTTTCGTCGCTCTAGCTGCGCATTTAATGGACATCCTGTCGTTCCATCCTGTGGATTACGTCTCGGGTATAATCAACATCGCAGGCGCACCCTACGTATCCCCGGATATGCTACTCAACATCGGAACTCCCTTCGTTTCCGAGCTCATCGAACGGATGACACAAGGACCTACCGTTGAAGATTTCCAGAATGCGTCGGAAGAGTTCATTCGTGCTTGTTGTCGTACCTTGCCTTACGAAGTACGACGAAAGTGTTTAGGGAGCATTATGACACAGCCGAGGAGTATGATGGTTAGGTCGGTTAAGACCAGAGAGCAGGATTTGAGTACGTTCGAGAGGGTGGGGAGGACGAGGGTGCCTTGTTTGGTTATTTATGGAGAAGAGGATGAGTTGGTGCTGGTGAGGAAGCTGCCGGGGTATTATTGGGGCTGGAGGAATGCGAAGGTGGAGGTGTTGAAAGGAGGCTCGCATATGCCTTGGTCGAAGACGGATAGGGCGGTTGGAGATGAGTTTTGTGAGAGGATGTTGGAGTGGATTGAGGGTGTTGTGAGGGGGAGGACTCTTGCTCGCTTATAGACCTCGCTGAGGCGACGTCTGAGCGTTTTGCGGACAGTGTGCTCTATCATTGATACTACAACTTCTCAGCATCTGTATGCTACTCGAGCGGAGGTAAAAATCTTGGCTTTGAGATTATCACAATGTGAAATCTGTTATTTGGAATCAGATCGCCTATGACGTCCTGAAGTACGTGCTAGCTGTGTCTTCCGGGCCTTGAGAAAAGCATGACAGCCGATGTTGATCTACCTTGTGAATGAAATAAACTGTTCATGAAAGGCTCGGCTATGGAAAAGTTGAGATCTTGGCTTTAAAGATTATCACATCAACTTCTTGCCACGCTCATCCAAGTCCCGGCGGCCACAGCCGGTTGCTTCTATCCTCGTGGAAGGTGCCAGTAGCATTATTTTGCCGCGCCAAATGAGGTTGAAATAAAGACAACCGTAACCACGTTTACACGATTAATCTCAGTCGGATAATCCAGAGAGGTGCGGGGATACGAAGGCTATGAAAGA
>JANIEX010000889.1:0-17571 GCA_027627405.1 Leucocoprinus birnbaumii
AGATAAATGCTGTTCACAGAGTAGGATAGGCCGATGATGAAGAATTGATGAAAACGATTCATCTCGCGAATGTAGCATGTGGATTTCATGCTTCGTGAGCGTATTTCGCTGCCGTTAGGTTTTGGTCCGCATGCTCACTTTATGCCAGCGATTTCGACGTCATGAATCAGACCGTAGCATTCGCCAAAGCCAATAGTGTTCAGGTCGGCGCGCACCCTTCACTACCCGATAAACAAGGTTTCGGGAGGAGAGAGATGAAGATATCACCGGTGTGCCTATGTCCAAACCTTATCTCCCTGTTGAGTCTTAAAGCTTTCCATCAGGATGAGCTGTTCAACTGTTTTACTTACCAAACAGGAGCCCTTGTCGGCTTTCTCAAGGTTTATGGGATAGAACTACATCATATCAAGCCCCACGGTGCTATTTATGGACAAATGGCAAGGGACCTAGAGCTAGCGAGAGCGGGAGTTAGAGTCTGCAAGGTTTTCTCTTCAAGTGATACTTCATTTAGTGCTGGTGTGGCATTTGTTGGCTTGGCGGGAACGATGCATGAAGTTGCTGCGAAAGAGGAAGGTGTTCGGTTCATCCCAGGTGTGAATTCCGTTTGGTATAATTCGGAGTACCTTGAGCTGATGCTTTGCTCTTTGTAGAGTGGTTCGCAGACCTTGCATATGATCAGTCTGGCAAACTCTTAATCACGAAGTACGTGGGGATCAACTCACTTCCGCCTTCACATTCACCTAACTTGGCTGCTAGGACGCACGATCCAGTCTCTCATGAGGTAATTATAGACCGGGTAAGAATAGCTCGTGGCACCAATAGACCTCTCGCTGATTACAGTTTGATCAGGTGCAACGACTTTTGCAGGAACGTCTGATTACGACTGAGGCTGATGGTCACTACCTATCTCTCGGGACCGAAGTTGATGAAGTGACCATCTGTGTACATTCTGACACACCAGTGCGTAAACGCAGACTATCTTTGTATGGTTGAATTCAATCGGACTCTAGGGCGCCGTTGGCATCGCGAAACTTGTTAAAGGGCTTGTGGACGCGCATAACCTCAGCCTCTGATTTGTATCTCTATGCCGAGCAACGGAACACAACATCTAGGAGAGGAATAGTTTTTCCACCAATACAACAGTGGCTCCTTTGTACTCCACCAGAGAGCGATAATTGAAGCGCCGTCCCAACTTCATTGAGTTATGGCCGTAGTATTTCCCAAGCATTTCCCATTGCTCCTACGAGTCGCTTCGTTTCTCACACTCTTGTTCCTTCGCTTATCGTCGTCTAGTCTCCAGCTTCGCCCAAGCCTATCGTTAAGATTCCAAAACTAAAATGCCCAAAATCGCCGCGATCGCGGGCGATATCGCCATGAAACATACACTCCTAGTCGCCAATCGAGGAGAAATCGCTGTCAGGATCATAAAAACAGCAAAGAGAATGGGTTTGCGGACTATTAGCGTTTATACACCGGCTGATGCAGCCTCCCCCCATGTTACCCTGGCGGACATCTCTATACCCTTACCGCTTACGAAGACCGATTCTACTTCGGAACCGACAAGGTCTTCACCTATCACGGAGGGTGAGGCGTATCTCTCTGCTGAGCCTTTCATCAAAATCTGCAAGGAGCATGACGTCACACTCCTTCACCCTGGCTACGGGTTTCTCTCGGAAAACGCGGACTTCGCGGAAAAGGTCATCGCTTCTGGGGTTACATGGCTGGGACCCAGTCCAAATGTTATCCGCTCTATGGGACTAAAGCATGAAGCTCGCAAAATCGTAACTGGTATTGCTAAATCAACTGGGGGAACGGACTTGGACCTGCGCGTAGTCCCTGGCTCAGAAGGACTGGTTAGAGATGCCGAAGAAGCGGAAGAAGTGGTGAGCAAGATTGGGTTACCGGTTCTCTTCAAGCCAAGTGCGGGTGGTGGAGGCCTCGGCATGATTATCTGCGACAAGCTGGAGGATGTCAAGCGTACCTTTGAAGCAGCTCGCGGCAGAGCCGGCGTATGTTTTTCAAATTGCCTCGTTCCTTCAAATGCTCAATGTCGTCATGGCAGGGCTTGTTTGGTGATGGAGGGATATTTTTGGAGAAGTATTTCCCTCGCGCAAGGCATATCGAAATTCAGGTACGCTCATATACCGGTCTAATGATATCTACAATGATGAATGGTCATAGGTCTTCGGAGATGGGAATGGGAATGTTATACACTTAGGTGAGAGGGAGTGTAGCATTCAGCGCAGACACCAGAAGGTGATCGAGGAGTCTCCCAGTCCTTTCCTCGAGAGTCGATCAGGTACGTTGCTTATCAGACTACCCAATCCCTAGGCTTGAACGCTACGAGTTAGGGCTTCGAGAGAAGATCTGCGCTGCTGCAGTTGCCTTATGTTGCTCCATTCAGTACGAGTCTGCAGGTACGTTTCGTACTTCACTTGTCAACAAACTCTCAGTGCCTTCATAGGAACCGTCGAGTTCCTTGTTGACGATATTAGTGGGGATTTCTTCTTCCTGGAGATGAACACACGTATACAGGTTGAACATCCAGTGACCGAGATGATCTATTCTGATCTTGATCTTGTCGAGATGATGATTCAGCACGGCATATCTAAAGGAGAGAAGACTCCATCAACCGTTGACTTCAACCAAAGTGTATACGACGCAGAGAGGCAGTATGCTAAAGGGTCCGGTCGAGGACATGCGATAGAGGCACGTGTCTATGCTGAGAATCCGGCAGAGGGCTTCATGCCTTGCCCGGGCTTGCTACAGGCCGTGAACCTTCAGGCGGACCATAACTGGTTGAGGATTGATACATGGGTAAGATGACCATTACAGCGGCTTGTGTCCCTACAAAGAACCTGACGCAGTGCCAGGTGTCGACTGGAATGCAAGTTATGCCATACTTTGATCCATTACTCGCAAAGGTCGTTGTGCAGGGGAGGGATCGAGAAGAAGCGATATCGAGGCTTATTAAAGCTCTTGGCGATTGTCAAATTCTTGGTCCCCCCAATAACATGGACTATCTATGCACGATAATCTCAAGTCCTGGGTTCGGAGCTGGTCAAACAACAACTACGTTCCTAGATAGCCTCAAGTACAGCCCCTGGTGTGTACTCATAGTCATCTCAGCTGCGTCCGGTTGACATGTTTTGACTACGCAGTGCTATGAAGGTTCTTTCAGCAGGATTGGAGATGTCCGTACAGGATCTTCCAGGGCGGACCATTGGACGAGGAATCCCTCCTAGTGGTCCCATGGATCCAATCGCATTCACTATAGGAAACCTACTTGTGGGTAATGAGCGGGGTATAGAAGGAATAGAGATCATAGTTGTCCCGGGAATGCCCGCATGCTTCCAGTTCTTGTCATCAATCGAAGTTGCAGTTACCGGTCGTGATGTCACGGTTTCCGTGGATGACGTCGCGGTAGAGATGTGGTCTAAAATACGGATTCGGGAAGGTGGGACACTGCGAATAACGGCGAAATCAGGGGGAGATACCGGGTTACGAGTCTATTTGTCCGTCAAAGGAGGGTTTCCGCACATTCCTCCTTATTTAGGATCAAAGTCATCTTCTGTCAGCATTGGTGGNTACCAGGTACGTGACCTCANATTACCAGCCCGTCTACTTTCTTAANACCGAGAANATAGNGTCGACCGCTGATAGCAGGGGACTTTCTCGCCACTCAAAAAAACGACAAGAAGCTAAACACGGCCCTGTCAAGCCCTTATACTCTTCCTNTGGATCTTCGACCTCAGTACTCCAAGGACTGGGTGATATTNGTCTTGCCTGGGCCGCATGACGATGAAGAGTTTGTCACCAACGAAGGAATTGAAAAATTTTACNCCACACGGTGGCAAGTCAGTCCATCGAGTAATCGAATGGGTATCCGTCTCGAAGGTTCGGAGNGCATCCAGTGGGCTCGTGTCGACGGTGGCCAAGGTGGAGCACATCCGAGCAATATCCTTGACAACGGATACGCTCTTGGATCTGTCAACATTAACGGCGATACACCGGTTCTTCTAACAAATGAGGGNCCCGATATGGGGGGGATATGTCTGCTTGTGCACTGTGGCAACNGGAGAGCTGTAAGTGTTCTTTGCTGAATTCTGTCCTCGTGATTCAATCATTTCTGGAGGTGGAAGCTGGGACAGCTGGGACCAGGCTGTACTGTACAGTTCCGACGTGTCCGCCCTGAGACTGCTATCGCGCTACAGGACCAGAATAGACGGTATTTAGCCGCAATTGAAACATCAATCTCGTCTCCAGATACTATCCATCAACAGTCGCTTCCTGACGCTACACTGTNAGATGAGCCTTACTCTGCCAAACTGGCTGAGGAGANCACAAAAGACGGTCAACGCTCCTTTGTTTTACGACAGGTGAGTTGGTCAATTTAAGGAGAACGATAGCAATAGTCTTATTTTCACTNTCAACAGGCTGGTGATATGGCTATTCTGGCGGAGTTTGGCTTAATGGAACTCGACTTCCTGGTGCGCGCAAGGGTACAGGTCTTTCTGGAAGAACTCAAGTCTAGAGACATTGGTGGCTTGACTCGACTCAGCCCATGCGTACGATCACTAATGGTAAACCTAATCCATTTTCTAGTAAGACCCGGTGATTTATGGACGCGATGCTCAGGTTCACTATGACCCCCGTCATGTATCTCAGGCACAGTTAATCGACGAGCTACTAGTTGCCTACAAGAATGTTCCAGGAGATATGTCAAATATGACATTCCAAGGTCGAAGGATCACCTTCCCTATAGTCCTCGATGATCNGTGGAGTCGAGAAGCAACCAAGAGATATATGAATANTGTCAGAGAAACCGCCACTTACCTTCCAAGTAACGTGGATTATCTCGTGAGGAATAACGGTCTCTCTGGAACGCCTGAGCTNTTTGAAAAACTTCTATCATCCGACTGGGTGAGTTTGATGCTTTCTGATACCATATTTTTNCCTCATCTAGGCAACAGGTTGTTTTTGGAGTCGGCTTCTACCTTGGTTGTCCATTCCTAGTACCGGTATGTCGCAACAACAGATACACGCAGGTGATTTCAGACTGACTTGGTGCCAGTTAGATCCCAGAAGCAGGCTAGTCGGCCAAAAACTAAACCCTTCNAGGACGTTTACCCCTCGCGTTTGTGTTCTAGTTTGTTGGAGGGACTTTCGAAGCACTCAACGACAAACATATACATTCAGGGCGCAGTAGGGATAGCTGGTACAGTCGCGGCCATCTACCCCATTGATTCACCAGGTGGATATCAGCTTTTTGGTCGTACATTGCCAGCATGGCAGCCCTGGGGAAAGGGAAGAGACTTCTCNCCCACCTCGCCCTGGCTACTCGAGCCCTTTGACCAGGTGGGTTTTCCCTTAGCTTAACTTGCATCCATANAAATACCGGCTTGNAGGTGCAATTTCAGCCTGTAGACATTGCATCATACGAGGAAGTAAGCTNAAGAACTGTCTCCTTCAACGTCGTCGAAGATTGAGGACTCAATAGTTAGAAAAACAATTTCAACAAGGCCGCTACTCCTTTAAAGTAAGCACTAGGCTGAACCTAGTTAATTGACATTGNAGGGTAACTGGAGGTCTCTAGATCGAATCAACTACGCTTTCAATGACGCAATATATGAAGTCACTTCCTCCCATTCGAGATGNAATNTCTACTTTCCTCGGTCAGCAGCACACAGCAGCAGCGAAGGAGGCTGAAAGGTGAGCGCCAGGGATGTCCAATGAGCAAATTTGCAATTGACAGAGCTCTGCAGAGAACGTAAATTGTTGATGGAGTGGGAGCAGCAGAAATTGTTGCGAANAGACACGACTCAAGGTTTCAATGGTGAAGGCAAGTNATTACTTACCACGATACGAAAACACCAGAGCTTGCGCTCACACGATATGCATTTGCCGTCNTTAGNGAGTGAAGAAAACCCAACAATTATTAGAGNCGCTCTGTTTGCCTCAATAGGAAGGNTATGTTGCACGGTGGGACAGACAATCACCTCGACCGANGATCCCTTGCTTGTTCTAACGNCGATGAAATCCGAGATAGAGGTAAAACCNGGTTCTGAGCATGTGGGTAAGGNTATCAAAGGGTTCGGTAACGGGATACAACCTGGTGCGAGTGTAAAGCCAGGAGACTCACTTATTCTTCTCTGAACAGTTGATAATAAANTCATTGCATCAAAAANCGACCAGTAAATGTCAAGTGGTTCATCACNTAAGTATCAAAGCGGCTTGAGTAGAGCTCAGCTAAGCGGAGGTCAAGCGCCTTGTTTGGCGTTGTTTGCTCNCAAAACTTNTCGCCACTGCCGTCTTCAGCCTCTTCACACAGAAACACTGTCACNTTAGTCGAGCCGCANTCGGCCATCGGGCGGCTCCAAACAGCGNCGAAAACTGAATCTTCTCGCATGGAGCTGACTTGAATGAAAACCAGGCGTAACCTCAGTCGCTGTTCACGTCGTCTCATGGTCCTAATTTTACTTGACGACTGCTATCCTCNTATTAGTCCCNTAACGGCGGGATAATTGCCTCCTTTCTCAGGCATGGTGTGGAGTGCGATGGCTCAGAATACTGTCGTGTTTCTCTGAAGATCATGCTTAAACCCTAATCACAGGCNCTTGCGACACATTCNTTTTTGTGCTGGGATGGTGCCAACGCCCAAAGTTTCAAATTTAGATGGTTNGTGATCTTGATGATCTGCTGGCGGCCCCTTTCGCCTCAAGCATGAAATGGTTGAATCGAGAGATGNCTTGCAAGTACCGGTAAGGTCGTCGTTGACACTATTATTAGTACTTTAACTGGTCTATAACTAGACCATTACTACTAAGCTCCACCTTCACGATGAGACGGGAAACGGCAAGAAGGACTTCTCTTGTTGGTTCTCCTAGNCGACATTATATNTCGTCAAACGTACTCACANTTCAGAAAAGGACATGGTGATTGGTAGTTTNAAACCTCTCTATCTGTCGCGGAAATGGCTCTTTCGTCGGTATAAAAACTTCCCTCAAAGTAGGCTTTGAAAGGTTAGGGGATCAACAGTCACCATGGTTCGACTCTTTTTCAGCGCACTGCTTGGGCTTTTGCCTGCTACACTTGCGGCAACAGTCCAGTTTGACCTTACGGTACACAACATGCGCATCTCGCCCGATGGTTTTGAACGAGAGTAAGTCGCTTTTGAACTCACATCACCCGAAATGTCTAACTCGACATAGCTCTATTGTGGTCAATGGACAATTCCCNGCACCTCTGCTAACAGTCAACAAGGGCGATCATTTCATAATCCCTCTTCACAACCAGCTAACTAGCCCTACCATGAGGCGTAGCACCTCCATCGTGATTNTAATTTTATTATTCCAGGNGTCCAGCGCTGAATCCTTTCTCTCTAGCACTGGCATGGTTTCTTCCAGCCTCAAACCTCGGACATGGATGGTCCCGCGTTCGTCAATCAATGCCCAATCGGCCCTAACTCTACGTTCATCTACGACTTTGAGACACACAATCAAACTGGCAAGTAAGTAACAGCGCGTGCGAGTGACTTCTTAGAAGCTCATGCTCCTTAGCTATTGGTACCACTCTCACTTGTCTACTCAGTATTGCGATGGTCTTCGCGGCGCCATTGTTGTCTATGGTAGGCTCTCACGCCCCTTGAGTCCGGTAGAGAAAGCGTGCTGATTTGACGCAAGACCCCGATGATCCTCTGAAGGACCTTTACGACGTTGATGATGAGGGTACTATCATCACCCTGGGCGAGTGGTACCATGACTTCGCCCCTGATATCAACAACGAGTTCTTCTCCAGTGGTGCCATTCCGTGAGCTACCGTCCACTGGCAGATCTGTGGATATAGAGAGTACTTACCGATTGTTTAGAGTCCAGGACAGCGGTCTCATCAACGGTGTAGGCAGGTTCAATGGAGGTCCAGAAGGTAGGTTAATTTCCACCACTTCTCGGAAGTGAGTGCTCTGATAGCCGTCTCAGTACCTTTTGCTGTTGTCAACGTGGAGCAAGGAAAGAGATACCGTCTCCGTGTCTTTGCGATTTCATGTCGCCCGTTCTTCACATTTTCTATCGATAATCATAACATCACATTCATCGAAGCCGATGGAATAGAACACGATCCTGTTGAGGTCCAGAATATTGATATCTACGCAGCCCAGCGCTTCTCGGCTGTTTTGAACGCGAGTCAGCCAGTTGATAACTACTGGATTCGTGCCCCTCCTACTGGTGGTGACCCTGCTGCCAACCCCAATTGTAAGTGGAAGTCTATCTCCCGTTGCTTGGGCTGAGGAATTGTCTTGTCAGTCAACCCGAATTTGACGCTCGCAATTCTACGTTACAAGGGTGCCCCAGCACAGGATCCTACTACTGTCAACGTACCCGGTCACAAGCTGCTGGACGAGGAAATGCACGTGAGTTCGAAGACTCGTATCATCCTTACAATCCAAGTGTTGACATATCGATTTATAGCCTATTGCGCAAGAGGGTCCAGGCAAACTCGGTGATGGCCCTCCTGATGTTCCTCTCGTCCTCAACATCGCCCAGGTAAGGATGGGAAAAGATAAGAAACAAGCCTCCATTAATTCCTTAATAATTAGCCTAACCCTCCATTCTTTGATATCAACGGCATCTCTTATATTTCACCCACCATTCCAGTCCTCTTACAAATCCTCAGTGGTGCCAAGACGCCTCAGGATCTCCTTCCTTCTGAGCAAGTCTTCGTCGTACCCAGGAATGCTCTTATTCAGGTAACAATTCCTGGCACAGGTGCTCATCCCTTCCATTGTAAGTAAAAGCTCTTCGATACTGTGAGGTATTGTCTCAAAACCCGATCCTTAGTGCACGGTCATGCATTCGATGTCGTTCTACCCTCTAACTCAGAGACTTTCAACTTTGTGAAGTGAGTGTGGCTCTCTACTCGAAATAAAGGGGTACTGATATCTCGAAGTCCACTTCGTCGCGACGTTTACCCCATTAACGGCGGTAACACTACTTTCCGCTTCTGTACGTTCTCTCAGATGACATTAGTCGATAGCGCCCTGATAGAGAATTCTCTTAGTGACTGACAATCCTGGAGCGTGGTTCTTACATTGCCACATCGACTGGCATCTTGAAGCTGGTCTGGCTGTTGTTTTTGCAGAGGCTCCAGAAGACAATGTCAGTGGACCTGCCGCTCAAATTACCCCGCAGGACTGGTTGGATCTGTGCCCAGACTATGACCAACTGGACCCCGAGGTACAATAGAGGTCTAGCCCGTATTTCAGTATTCCGAGTATATAACTTGTTTTTGAGTGTGAATGGATTGCGTGATATGTTTCGAGAACTAATATGAGCGGTATAAGATCATAGACTTAAGATATTCCTATAACCGGAAATGTCTTTCTGGAGTAAATCCATCTTACCGTGAGAGGTGGAAGGAAAATAATTGCCTCTACGCAGGCCCAGGTCTATTCCGCTCAATACCTTCGTCGAAGCAAATTAAGCGTCAATTTGACTAAATTCGGTCGATTGATTGCCTACAAGTTGACTAGACGCAAGTTACCCCAGGCCGTGTTTACTTTTTCAGGTCAACAGCAATTGATGGGCAAAAGTTTCCCAATGCCTCCTTCTCAGCCCTGGCACATCGCATATTTTTGGTAGACAATTACTGTCTGTTCCGAGTTATTGGCATCGTCACCATCAACTCTTATGTGAAAGCCCGAGAGAACGGTTTGAGCCAAAAAATCTGTTTCAGTGGTTTGGAGTGAGATAGGTGAACGGAACGCTACCACTAGGCCACTCCACAAGGGTACAGCAACCACGTTTGAACATAACATGATCCGCAATCCTCGCAACCTGATTGGGACACTTAGCGTCGGTAGCTTATCATGAGAATCAGGACACTTATATCTCACCGGGAGCCAAAGGTAGGAAGGTGACATTGATGCATGTGGGAAGCGAACAGTTAGATTGTTGGAGCAGTTTTTGCTGCATCAGTTGTGAAACGTTGAACGTTGAACGTCCGCGTGGCATTTAGATATCTATTTAGTATTCATGAGTCATTCTTCGGGGGCTGTAAGATAGTGAGTACCTATATGCAATGGATGATTGCTGTCAGTCCATTGACGACAACTGAGCAGAAGTAGGGGACTGGGGACAGGGCTTCCTATTGAACACTGGCTTGTCTATCTAAACTCTCTGATGGTGTTTGCTGGATTCTGAGTGCAGAATCTAATTGTTCTTGCAGTGGGAAGTAACGGACGGATTCCAGGTTTATGTTTCAATTCCTCGCGTCATCGAACGAATATGCAGTATATATCCGTTTCATTTTTCCACATCTGGTCTCTTCCCCTCCTTTCAAGTTGGATCTTCAGAAAATAGCTCTCACTGCCGCACTCCCGGCTGCCAATCTCCGCTTCAATTTACTCCCCGACTCCCCAAGTCTAGATCATGACGTTGTCGGAGATTGAAATCCGTGTCGGCCGTCGGCCGGACCTCGTTTTAGTCATCATGTATCCGTGACTATTGCTGACTGTCAAATCTCAGCGTCTCCCTTTTGTATAGTAGAAAAAATGAGATAAATCCAGCTTCCAGACTGTCAGAGATAGACCGCATGATTATACTTGAACTGTGTTCATTCCGGTCATCATAGCGCCACTGCAGCGCAACGATCACTCCGAATGTTGCCGTCCTTCAGCCCCAACTTCTTCCTTTCATAGCGCATAATCGGACCGACGCTAAAAGAAGCAACAGACTAATTCTGACATACCTGGCTTATGTGTCGGTGCTGTGATCCAAAATGACTGTAATTGCTGTCCAACGAGGTTACTGTGGCGCAGAATGGGTGTGGGGCGGCTGACTAAGCCTTGGTACAGCATTGTGGACCTCCAGTACTGTTGCAACCTGGCCAGCAACTACCATCATGAGTACCATGGCAGATAGAAGGGTAAGTCTTCTCTATTTTGACACATATTAGATACTTATTGGACCTTTTCATAGCTCCAGAACCCAGCTCCAAATAAGATGGCCATGTCGAGAGCACTCGGTGCAGCTTTCTTAAATCATCAGGTTGAACAGCTCGAAAAATCTGTATCGGCCAATAGTCCCTCGAACGGGAACTGGAGAGACCGCAAACATACCCCTTCGACCCAGCCTAATGCTCCTCCACAATTTCACAAGCGCACTCCGATGGCTCCTGGTATCAAGATTGTCCATCGGAAGAAGGGAGGGGATGTGCCTGCCCCTGCGGTTCAATCAAAGGCAGTGGCGAAGGAAGCTCCGGCCAGCAAGTCTGTCGCAGTCGAAACTACAACTCACAAGGCCACAACCAGAGGAGGGGAACAAAGAGATAGGGATGCCGATATTGTTGTCGTGGATGCAAGTGTGCTTGTCCATGCACTCTATCAGCTCAAGAAATGGAGCAGGGACGGTAGGAAGGAAATCATAATCGTTCCTCTCGAAGGTCAGCCTATTAACAACTCGTTTGTCTCGCCGATACTGACATGCATGTCAGCGTTAAACACACTCGACCTACTCAAGAAAGGCACCAGTCCTCTCGCTCAGCGTGCACGTGCTGCCTCTCGGGTACTCGAGGCCCAAGTTGGGACAAATCCTCGTGTTCGTGTTCAGAACGACGAGGCGTTTGTACTTTGGGATCGGATCTTGATGGATACCTCCAGCGACGACGAATCTGACGGGAAAACCATGCACTCTCCTGAGTGGGTGCGCCGGACGATCTGTTGCGCACGCTGGGAGGTTGACAATGCTAGTGCCACTGTACGCTCAGTCGATGGTGATCGCTCTAACGAGACCAAGAAACCCAAGGTAGCAATCGCTGTCCTTTCTGGATCTCCTAATCTCTCTCCCTTGAATCAAGCCCTCAAACTTGCGGACTCCAACGATAATACTATGACACCTGTTCCTCTCCCCGCTCCGTCTGTCCCCCATGCCCACAAGTTTTGAAGCCAGGTCTTCCGGCGTTCTCGTTGCGAAGTGGGCAGAAAAGGCCGGTATTGAAGTGTATCCGGTTGAACCAACACTTCCCGGACGCGGTGCAGCTGCCGGTGGCGATGAAGACGAGCGACCGAAGCGGGTTCATCATTCCCACCATGGTCCTAAGGGCAGACGCTCTTCTAATGCCGATCATCCCCACCCACCCAAGGCCTGCCTAGTTGAGCGACCGCCTGCTGTCATGGCTATGATGGAGATGGTCTCTCAGCCAAGCCGCGTTGTCCGCGTTCTCGCTCGCGGAGAGAAGCTAGACCCATGAGTCAGATGANACCTACTTTAAAGGTAAGCCGCTCGTCAGTCTAAGCTTCAATTTGAGCTAATTGTNTATGTAGTGACAGCTATTCACTGCTCGCCCCCTCTCGGTCGACTGCGTCTACGCCGCTTGCCCCCGCCTCGTTTCCATTTCCGAGCATACGTCTGTGACTGTCCTGGCAAGTGGACGCGGGAACTTTCGTTTCCGCTTCTCCCGTTCCTGGTCCCAAGCGCTTACCGAAATTGAAGAAAATGGAGTTGCCAATATACCAAGTGTAATCTCACTTGTTCGACGTCTCGTTCCTGGTCAACGTTCCAGCCTTCAAGCTCCCCTATATGTTTCCCCCGAATGCACAAATGAAATGCTCGGAACTTCCAGACTTTTGGTGTGGTTTTATTCTTTGAGAAAGGAGGAGGTTCAAGGTTCCGGCTTTATCTGGATAATGTTCTATCTCTGCCTATTTCCTAATTTGAATCACCCTTCCTTTCCTCACTCACCCACCACTATGATCTCCAATCCCGGTTCCCCCTCGTGTACCGGACTTCTCCAGTATGATATATTGTGTACTTGTACCCCCTTCGTGTCTCGGTTTCTTTGTCCATTAATTATCCTTCCAAGTGTTGGAACTCCTCTGATTGTGATTAGTAAACACCTATGATCTCCAATATATATCTATTCTTCCTCCCTATCTCCAGCGTCGTTATACCCCTTCTGTAGATCCGTACATGCTCGCTTGAAGCGGCAGGATCCGGAGGCCCTGGACCGAGCCAGCTTAAGGCATAGAACGTGTGAATCCTTCGTGACGTCAGTGACAACTACCCACTTGATAAGTACAACCTGTAGCGCTGGCAGTTCGCGCCGGTTCGCCTGGCAATTCAGTATATATTGATGCATATTTCTGTTCAGAAAGAAAGTAGTGGAATAATCGAATGGATAGCTCATGCGCCTAATGTATCATCAAGCCAAACATGCGCCCTCGTTTCGCCTTCTTCCAGTCGAATCCAGCTCTCCGCCTTGGCTAACTCACCACCGGGTGGAGAGTGGAAGAGGATATTGCGTACGCCATAACCCCACTCTGGTTGGCCATACCCGCCGTAGCTGAAGCCAAATCTCAGTAAGCGAGTAATAGAGTAATTAAAGTGATTGATTGCTCACCCGGAGTGTTTGTCGAAGCAGAAAGTGACGTTCTTAGTCGGCTCGCGAGCACACCATTCGTTGCCGTGGTCATGGCCAGAAATCACTGCAACGAGGTTCTTCAGGTTCTGTTTGACAGCATCCCAGAACGGTGCGTCTTTTCCTGCGAAAGCGGGATCAAAAGTTGCTTGGACAGATCCGATTCCGTCGAGGATGTCGGCTAGTAGGTAAATGTTAGACTCAGAATTTCATGCCGGCTAGAGATGATGCACGCGCCATTGAGACCCGGGTTCTTCTGAGGGGTTATGGTAGTTTGCACGGCAGTGATATAGTGGCTATAGTGTATCGTGCCGATGTCAGAGTCCAGATCGTGTACGAATGGGTTATGTAACGAACGGGGGTATATGTACGAAAGCAAGGGAGGAACGTGTAGTTCCGGGGCCCCATGCTTTCTCCATCGCTTGTACTTCGGATGCCATCCATCCTGCAACGGATGGGTCGACGAAATCTTCATTCAGGACGTTTTGTTGAGAAACACCGCCTAATATGGTCTTAGTCAGACTGGTGTTCTTGATGATGAGAAGATGATGATTTACCCCTCGAATCAAAAAACCAGACGATGAGAGAGGGTGATTTGTCTGGACTATGACTGAGCTCTGAAAGTGACCTCAAGCTACGAACCATTACCTCGAATATTTCTGTAAATCTACAAGGCCAACGATTAGTAATCTAAAGACGTCGAAGCCTCCAATCTGAGATAACTTACGGGAACCCAATAGTTTCCAGGGCCCTCGGTACCACCGACGCCAGAAGGAGCAGTGCGCGTGTAACTGAGGGGAGCTACCTTTTGTTCTCGCGCAATCTCCTCTGCATGAGTGATATTGACTTGGTTATCATGGTTCTGTTGAAATCGAAGATGAACAACGTTCAAGGTTACAAGACAGAGCAATTACCCCGTGAGACGATGAGAACGGGACTTTGACCGCATTGAGCGGAGCGACAATCTCGTCTATCAATGACGTCGCGTTTTCCTTGAATGTATCTGAGGATCTACATCAACATGGCATCAGACACCCTGAGGAGACGAATTTACTTTCTCCGGTGATCAAGTCTCCGTTCAGAACACTGGACCGGTGGAATCGTCAGCAGGTTTCATTTGTAACGCTTGACCGCACCCACACAAAGTCTGGTTGCTCGTCCTTGAGGACTCGTTTCATTAGCCTTGTGCTGTTCGCGTCCTGTACAGGACCCCACCAATCCCACGGGTTCTCGCCGTAATGCAAATCGGAGAAGACTGTTATCTTGAGGGTCCCGTCTTTGCGAAAGACGATACGCGGCTTGTTTGGGTAGGGATTGAGGTCATAGTGGGTAACCTCAGATGCTGTTTGAACTAGGCTCTATCTAAGTGGTTAAATGTCTTGGGAGGGAGTTCTACACTTACAAGCCTGAATAAGAGGTGATGCCAGGATTCCCGAGGTACTCAAAACCAGCGTTAGCAGCGTAATTTTCCCCATGGTTGCCATTCAACCCGTGCACTAACTCAGAGCTTGGCCGCGGGCGCACTGGTGAAAGCAAGAAGCATACCAAGAACCATGAGTATTAAGTATGTCGTGGAACACAAGAAGGACGCTAGCCCCAACGCACGTGCATCCTAACTTCCTGAGATCAATGTTATACCCTTTCAGAGCATCATAAATTTAGATCGTTCACATTGCATCTATCTATAGCGCTACTTATCCAAGAGAACCCAAGCAACATGTGCTACGTACTATCTTGGACACTGGATGACAGTAATTGCAAGGGCATAACACTTTTTATAATTATACAGATATTGGTGTATTCAGATCTTCAGTTTTTTCCTCCGAACCGGAGCCTCTTCATCATGTCCCTTACGCTTTGACTTCTTCGTCTTGGAGGGTGACATTTCCCTAAATCTAGGACCCTCCAAGAACTCTCGAGGTGAAATTTTGCGGGTTGCCTTTTTGACGAGATCCATATTTAGCGTAGCTATGGGGTGGCCCTGTTTGTCAGAGTCTTCGTCCAGGTAGCGGTTTATCCTCGTTTTTGCGGGGAAGGAGGCGACTACACGCAGGAGACTATATCTCCCGGCATCTGTCCGCCGGTTAGGCAAGAAGGACAGCGACTGGAAGATATGATCTCTCAGCCCAGGGTGATTCACAGGCGAGAATGGTGAGCCATTCTAACCGTGCGCGTGAGATCCCTTGTCGGGTGAAAAACTCAAACAGAATAGGACTCACTTTATCGAGAAAATAGTTTGCAGGTGTTACACTCTTCATTGCGTGCAGTACCAGTTTTTTGGACAGACTCTTCGCCGCAGACCATTTAGTCTGCAGGGCGACCCAGATTAAACTCTCATCTTTGAGTTGGAGGATGAAGATAATATCTGGCCCCATATACTGGTGGGGGAAACAGAAAGGCAGTCGCTCACGATGTTTAAGCCAGGACATAGTCAGCTCGGGAGATTTGGCATTCATCCCGAGGCTAACAGACGAGCCCCTTGTGTGGGCGAAGCATGTAGAGCATGCCTCCGTTACCTCCAAGGCGGTATTGTGTATGGAGACCAGTTCTGCTTCCATACTTGCCCATGCCGGGACTGTGCCATAGAATGTGAAAACATCCTTTAAACGGGGCTTTTTAGAGAAAATGAGGTCTAGGCAAAGAACAATATAATTTTCAAAGCCGTTGAAATCTTGTCCGTGTGCCTCGATATCGTGGGATATGAGATGATATGCCTTCTGGTGATCGTGTTTCATCCAGCAAACAGCAGCCAAGATAACAAGGGGCTCATCTATGACGACATCTCTTGTATTTGAGTCATTGAAGCGAGCGAATCCATATTCAACGAGAATGGTTTCGTCTGATCCCAGATGAGGGATTGTGGACCTCATCATATACCGTGTTACCATCTGGTGTATCGTTGGTAACATGCGATCTGGAGCTAATCAGGTCATTTGATCACGAAGCACCAGCTTGATACGCACTCTTTTGTAGCTTGGAGAAATCAAGTCTATATTGTGAAAACTTAGGGAGGGGATCCATGCCTTCTGCCATGACGCAATTGCTGGCATCGGTGACGGAGAAGCCAGTGAAATGCTCGATATAGGCGTTCAGGAGCCGATGGGGGCTCTGAAATCCGTTGCAGATGAGCTCTGTTAAGTATCCGGTAGTGAAACGATGCCTGTCGCAGTGTTAATTCTCAGGGAGTAAGGTCAAGGGATAGGCACGGACCGGCCCCGAAGCCAATACCAAGCTCTCTCAAGCAACCGTACTCCAGCATCTGATTCCAATAACGACTTAGGTAGATACTTGGCCAGATACCGGCGTTGCACTGCAACACTGTCAAAGGCCCCGGTATCAGAGCACCAGCGATAGCGTGAATCTTTCATGATTGCTGAGGTCACATCAGGAAAAAGTTCCCGCCCTGATTGGGGTCAATAAGCGGCAGGTCAGCGGTGTCTGCTCGAAAAGCGACCCCCTGTCCAGATTGCCAAATTTTTGTCAAATAGGGGCGCGATCTGCACGAATATATAGTCAATACATATGAATCAAGGCATGCGGCTCCGATTGTGAAAGAGTTTGCTCAGTAATGGCACGCCCAGAATATTCGTAGATTATTCACGCTTGATTTAGAATATAAGTGGATAAAAAATGCTTCGATTGCTACAGTGTGTAAAACTACAGAATGGGTAATGCTAGGGGTACGATAATACAAATCGAGAGTGAGGATAACGACAAAGGGAGAAAACGGTGTCAGCGAGTGGTGGGGTGAGCTGAGCGGTGATGAGAACGACAGTGGATAGTCGAGCGCTTCTCAATCTTCACGGCTCGATCGGATCGTGAATGCTGTGATTGACCGCCTTGTACAAGCGAAGGTGTAACCGCCGAAGTTGGCACAGCAAGCCTCTGACGCTTGGCGGGACGCATCGAAGGTGGTGGGCTTTGGCTTCGACGTTTGACTGGAACCCTCAGCGGTGAAGGGCTCTGACTTGAGGGCACNAGGGACTGACTCGGCTCGTTGATCTCGACTTTGACGGGAAGTAAATTTGAACTGAGGGTTTTGAGTGAACGAGAGTGAGAGGTTGGATTGGAGGGAGGATGGTAGGGGACTGTTGGCATAGAGGATTTGACCTTGAGTTTAACCAGTGAGAGATTAGGTTCCTGCTTGATGTGTAACGGTTT
>JANIEX010000089.1:0-64764 GCA_027627405.1 Leucocoprinus birnbaumii
GGCGTGTCACTTGCAGACTTCAGTGCCAAGTCGCAGCATGCGATCAGCCAGTTGGTTGCCGGAGCCAATGAACAAGTCTTGGCCGGGACCGGAATTACCAAGCTGAACTTGCGGATCATGGTGTGTTCTATTTTTGTATCCCGACATTGATGGCGGGCTGACTCAAGCCGCTTTTTTGCAGTGGGCTGGATATGAGCATTTGAACTTTGTGCAGAGCATGCCTGCGAGCCCTGCGATGTCTCGTGGCCAGCTTGGGGCCGGCATTGCTATGCAGTTCTGGTCGTTCATCCCAGTTAGTATCTGTTGATCTCTGCTCTCATCAGCTCGATGCTGAGTTTCATCCAGCTCGCCCAGAAATCTTCTACAACGAACCCTCAATGGCAGATTGGCCAACAGAACATCCCCTTTGAGAGAATATTCCTTGTTGCACTTTACAGTCTCGGGGACGGTGTCTGGCAGGCAGATGTTGCTGTCGATTTCTGATCGCCATGCTCAACCCCCTCATCCCCTGAACATAACTTATTCATCATCAAAAGCATTATTACATTGTACATTATCTCGCATTCAAGTAGGAATACTTATGATCATGACACTCGTCACTCGTTACTGTATGGTTCTGTAAATGAACTCCTCCAATCACGCTTTATTCTGTCAATTCCGTAACCATCTTTACGGATCGACATCTAGCCGAGTCCTTCGGATTGTCCTTGGGGGCTTCTATCACGAAAGCACTTCACTGCATCACATGCTTTAACCCCTTGAATACTGACATGACGTAGGGCCTGCATTTGATTATGATAGCGTGCAGACGCAGCGTGCCCATTGGCGCCTCCGAGTCACTCCACAAACGGCGCTAACGACATGGTACTACTGAACAGCGCTACGAGCGTTCAGTGTACATCCTGATGTTTTTTCATGAGACTAATTACGTATCTTTGTGCATGTGGGTCCTCAACAATTTCTGGTTTTCAATCTCAATATATGATTTGCTGCCGCTGTTCTCAAACTTATGATGCTTAAAGACCGATTGACTTATCTCGGGCCTGCTTTAAAGCCCTCCCGAACCCAGTATACGCTGTCCTTCATGCCTCCTGTCCTTTACCATTAGGAGAATCTTTGACTCGAACGACGACGAGAAAGTTCAATGTGGCACAATCTCTCACAAAGGAAGCCATTGCATCAACATCCTTATTTCGAAGTGCAGCGAGTACTAACTCATCACAATCACATCTAGTGCCATCAACCTTCGATCAATCACTCGATATCTCAGAAAGGACTTGCTGACTCCCCTCGTCTAGCCAATCATGCATCGTTTCACCTCGATTTGGGAGATCTGGGCTGCCTCATTGCTGTGATGTGATAAGAGGTGAGGGCCCTAGGCAACTTGCGGCCCTTGCCACAATCACAACATGCATCGCACGCCCTATCACATCGACTCTCAATCACATATCGCAGTGATCCCCGTCGTTCGGAGGGCCCAATGGATATCACTCACTGTTTATCACTCACAGAATACGCGAATGTGAAGAACGACATAACGTTGCGCGAACGCTCGAGAGTGGTATATATCACGATGCATACTGCGAGCAAAGTCACCGTGGATCTCGCCTCCGAAAGACAACCTTGTCTTCGAGGAAATACTCTACGAGAAGCTCAAATTTCACTGAAAAAATCTCATACAAACGCCAACAATCATACATATACTAAAACTCTCTCGAAATTTCCGCCATGTCTCGCTACCACAATGCTATCCACCCGCCCGTATTTCCTTCTCAACTCTCATCTTATTCTACATTATCTGGAGCACTCATCCCTCCTCCCTCCCGCTTTACTTCTTCACGGCGTAGACGCGTCCCCCAGGCACTCTGCAAAGCATCTTCTGCACCCATTTGTCCACCAATAACGTTTGATTATATTGGACAAAGCGGACAGGGTGTCTCAGTCGCTGACTTCAGCGCACGATCGCAAAACGCTTTGGTGCAGATGGTTACCGGCGCAAATGATCTAGTGTTAGCAAACATGGGCGTAAAGTCCGTGAACCTACACGTTATGGTCGGTAGTCTATCACTTATATAGCCTAACCTTATCTCACTCAATTTCTTTGTGTAGTGGACCGGATATGAACATCTGCCGAAAACGAGGTTTAATATTTCTGTCAGTGCTGCTACGTCTCGTGGGCAGCTGGGTGCAAATATTGCTTTGCAGCTTTGGACTTTTGTCGATGTATGTCAGATGAGGTTTCCAACTCCGCGTCGTTTCTAATTTAAATGACATCACCAGGAAGCAACAAAAGCCTCTTCGAATAATCCTCAATGGGAGATCAGCACCAAGGGGATCAGATATGACAAAATTGTGCTAGTGGCACTCTACCACGTAGGGGACGACGTGTGGCAGGTCGACCTCGCAGTCGATTTCTGAGCCGCCGATCGTCTACCCACTCTACCTCTTCTCAACTCGGGATATCTATTTTTATCCCGGCTACTTGTATGTATGATACTATCTCTTATAGGACCTATGCTCCCAAATGTTTTCGTAGTCGTTTTGTATTGCTACTCGCTGTTTCCACTCTGCTTTCCAGCCAAAAATGAAAAAAAAAAACACTTGTTTCTTTGTGTTAAGTCTCTCTAAATCCCAATTGTATCAACCAAACTGCGTCTACTAGAGAAAGGTCATTAGCCAGAGAAGCTAGGAAATAATCACTGTAAACCGAATTATATATATGATAACTAAAAGCGAGAAAGCGAAACGTCCATCGAGGGAAGAAGCAGCTATAAAATACAGGTGGGGTGCTACAGGACCATTTAGGGTCCGGAAGTATTCTCTACTGATGGGAATTAGGGCGAGTATTGTATGGCAGAACAATGTAGATGCATGAGTGATTTTCAGTGCTTGGGGTATTTGATGAGAGGGGCGGTTGAACGTGCTACACGAAAAAGTCGGAACCGTGCTCCAAAAAGGGGGAGTGTCGCAGTGAGAGTAGATCGCGAAGATCAAGTTGGATCGTTAATAGCCGGTGAGGAAGGGATAGCGGATTAAGATGAAGAGGTTAGCAAGAGTATCACCATCGCAGAATGCCTTCATAGATGAAGAACATCACCGCAGCATTCGGAACCACTCGCATCAGGTGAGCACTGAGACCGCCATAGAGGGCCTTGACACCCTCCTCTGCAATGACCAACCGCAATGTTTGCAATAAACCAGTGTACTTGATGACACCTTTTACACATGGCTCTCGCAGCCGCGTTCGTAGCACCTACACGAATATGAGACAATATAGCAAGGAGGATATAAGAGAGAGAGGCAAACCTCGTGAGGATACGAAACCAAACTAGCAACACACTTCGCTGTTCCCGCACTCCCTATCATCCCCAGCCATTCCGCCGCGCCGCCCTTTCCTTCGGTGCTCACGGTTGCCTTCTTCAACCTCTCATACAGGACCCACTGTATTGTCCCCTCAGTTACTCCGAGATAGCTGGCGCTGAGACCCTTGTAGAACCCCCTAATCCCCTCATCTCGGAAAATCTTTTGGATGCACAGCCAGCTTCCGCCAATCCCGCCTCTACGTGACTGGGGGATACCCTCCACTAACTGGGATGCTGACAGTTGCATGCGAGTCTTGACGACCCAGATCGGATTTGTTGCCGTGCCGGTGACGATACCGGCAAAGGCAGCGGCAGAAAGGTGAACGAACGAGTTTTCGCGTCCATCGTTGAACGTGTTGGCAATAACCACTTTGCCGTTACCGTAGGTGAAGAAATTTATCGAACGCGCAGGGATGACACCAACCAGAGTCGGGCCAAGGCCTTTGAAAAGCGCGCGAGGAGACTCGTCGCGGTATATATCACTATTACGAGTATCAGAGATCCCATAGCTTCAACAGAACCAATCCCACTCACCGAAGAATGTGTCCTGTTTCTACAAAATTCCACAGTAACCCTCCGTGCCTGGGACCATGTAATACGGCACTTCCAACGCCGTTAGACATTACACCCATTGCTGTATGTCCTTCACGGAAAAGACTGGACTGCAGACGCGTCTTTACAACGTCAAATGGGCTGGTCACGACAGCACCACACATTCCTCCAAGACTAGTATGTCTGTCAGTATTCGATATCTTTGGTGAGACGCGAGAACACGCGTACCCGCCGGCTACGAAATGTCTCCATGACTTTGCCGGCAGAAAGCTGGTTGTTGGAGTTCCGTTCTTTTTGTCCGACATCGTCTTGAAAGATTTTCTAGGAGTTTTGAAGGAATTCGGCGGGGAGACTTGCCAGACAGCCAATGGGGGAGGATGAGTTAGGAGCAAATGAATTTTCGGAATTTTTCCCGATCACGTGTCAGTAAAAGAAAATGATAATTTCTAATTTAAATTACCCTGCTAAGGTATGTTTTCTCTTGCCATAATCAAGGTTCGTCCCCGCATTCTGCAGGAAAATTGACTGACCGGACATCCCCAGGACACTGTAGCTGTTCTACCGTCGCAGTTTGGTACTCCTGCCGATGAGGCCATAATTGCTGAAATCAACAAAAAATACGCCAATCGAGTTTTACACGACATTGGACTCTGTATCACGGTTTTCGACCTCAGTCAGGTGGGCGAAGGCAAAGTGCGGTACGGAGACGGATGTCTATGGTACAAAGGTAGGTTCTTCAAAGGCTTACTCGAGCACTAAGCTGAAGCTGACGCGAGGCAGTCGTATTTCGTATGGTGGTCTTTCGGCCATTCATTTCTGAAGTCATCGTTGCCAAAGTAAAATCTTCAGATGAAGACGGCATTCGATGTTCGTGCACGATTAGATGAGGTTGTATCTCAGTACTCACGCCTCCCCAGTGACAATGGGATTCTTCGATGACATGTACATCCCAGCCGTCTACCTACCCCAACCCTCGGCATTGTACGTCGCTTCCCCTTTCATTAACCTTATTCTTATTGTAACTGTCAGTGACTCAAATGAGCGCGCCCACTTTTGGCTACCGGACTCCGAAGCGTCTACGTCCCAGCAACTTTTAGACTCAGCTGTTGCAGACCGAATGTATATAGACCAAGGAGAGGTACTCCGAGTACGTGTTGAGGCCGAAGACTTCTATGACGATGAACCAGGCCCTCCAAAAATAGCAGAAGGAGTACAGGTCATGCGAGAACCGAAAAGGGCTCCTTATAACATCATAGTGCGTGGTGCTGTTATCTTAATGTCCGTCTTATCGATAAGTCTTCTAGTGCTCCATCGCTGAACAAGGTCTCGGCCCAATATCGTGGTGGTTAAATGCGCAACAAACGGAAGAGGATGATGAAGCAATGGATCAAGGCTGAAAGTCGAACTAGTATTCCCTTAGCATCTTGAACTATGTGATCTATGGCAGTACGTATCCCCTCAATCTATCAGTTGTGGCGGTTGAACTTTTCATGCCGCTCAATTCGGCTGAACGTGCTTCGGGCGTGCTTCACAGAAGAAATTCAGGACGTGGCCATGCGACCTTGTGGATATTCTGCTACCCTGCTCCCACAGAGTCGTAGTCTGTTTCAAGGGAGGGATTTAGACCCCTGCAGCCTTTCCTTGTAGACTGCACACCTCACTCCGACCTTGTGCTCTCAAGCGCTCGTAAGTCAATTTGGTCAACGTGAACCACAACAAAGGTTACTTTGGTTGGATCATTATTCATTCCAAGTACCGCGCCGTACGACCGAGAAAATGACGCATCAGACCACGGATGTACCGGCTCCTGGATCCCGGCGTACTCCAGCCTTCGCTCAAACTAGGCTATCGTTGGTCACATTTCCTCCATTTGTCTTCATGATGAACACCCGTACCACTACCCATGAATCCGAGCTCAACCCGAAAACGACCGAGGCGGCCAAGTGAACTAGAGCCTACAAAGTCCCCCAGGCACGGTCTCATCACGGACTGACATTGATTTCCTAAACACCACCCTCGACGGCACATGAAGGCGGTGACGCACTTTCAAAGTCATGGCGTCATCAGCCTATCAGTATTATTTGTTCTTTTCTTGACTCGATGACGTGCACATTCACGTTCAGGACCAATCACCAGGCAGAGAAACGGATCAAGAAAAAGCATTTCAGGTAGCTCTGCTAAAAAAAGCCTTTTGACGATCCGGGATCCTCAGCTAATTTGCGCGGACTTTGATTCACGTCCCTAATCATCTTCGGCTCTTTTAGAGCGGACTCCCGATTGTCCCCACAATATTCAATATTCAATCTCGTAACAGGATCGGATTATCAAATACGAGCGATATTATCGGGATGAAAAGTACAACAAACAAGCTAAGGTTGCTATGTGGTATATCCATGGTAGTATACATGATGCAGAATGTGATAAGTTACATTTTTAGAGTCAGAGGATTGGGTATGATGATGTGTGGAATCGGGGACGAGAAGCCCGGGAAGGGTATGCAAAGGGGGTCGTCTTTTCTAGTGCTCTCCGTGCGTTGGTGCTGGGTCGACGGCAATGTCCGCTTGGCAAACACCATCGCCGAAGCTGTATAATGCAACGAGGTAGAGCTGGTCAAAAGTGATAGCGTTCGGACCGATGCGCCAGTCGTGCACCGTTGTCGATGAGGAGGCAGCCTTCTGAACGGATTGTCAGTTATTGGTTTTGAGGGTGCAGAGGGAACGAACTTACATCACAGAATCGGCGGAATTGCTTGGCAATTGCAGAACCCAGTTGCCCTTTTGTCGTGGCTCTCGTTACGGGGAACGAAAATGAGCAATCGACGTGCTCGTAGCCCAACCACTGCGAACTAGAGTAAGTTACCCATTTACGTTAAGCCAGGACTTGTTGTACTCACCATGATGCGGAGGTCGATCTTGTGAATTCCAGTATTGATCAAGACAGGCTCATTTGCACCAGAAAGCAAGTTATTCAGGGCACTCTGACTCTTTACAGTGAAATCCCTGAGAGCGACTCCTTGCCTCGCCTGAGAGAAGTAGTCGAAGGAAATGGGTAGGAAGACAGGTTCGCTGACATTCTTGCAAACACTCTGCGGCACCCGCTCCCGGCTTGAGGATATGAACTGGGAAGTAGGTGTTGCAGGTGTCAAGGCACCCGCCAGCGAAGAGTAGCTCGACAGCTGAGAGGGGTGGACGAGCGTGTGAACCGAAGTGCTATAGTAGCTGGCCATTGTTATTTAGTGGAGGTGGCTGAGAGCGTAGAGTGGATATGTGGCTAAGGACTCGTTGTGTTAGTAGTGAAGCTGAGTGCTGATGACAGCAAGTCTCCCTCCTACCAACAGTTTATATATGATTGAACCATAACCTGTTCTTGTATAGCTTTCGCCGTCCTTCACACAATCACAGAGGCGTTTGTGATACAAAACTGTAGCCGACCTTCACATCTTGTCCACGTCCAGAAAAGGAACCCTCGAACAAATACCCTGATCGGACGTGACGAGCCCCCCCCTTCTTCCTATCACAGCGCCGCCTCGTTGCCATCCATTGTGGGCGAAGTGGTCACCTGACTTTTACCCGAAGTAGAGGAGCGCTCTTTATGTGATTGAGTCCCCCCTCGACAAAGTCATCAAGTTCGGCGAACTATTAATAGGTTTGGGGGTTTGTTCTTCTTGCTAGTCGCTTGAAAGAACTGGGGGACTTAATAGCGAGGCGAACGGATATCCGTCTGCGAGTGATCCACAGGTCAAAGAGAGCGAGGTTATGAGCATTTCGTTTGGAAGCTTTGCGTGCCGTACAGAACCAAGGCATCACTGAAAGGACTTTTTCAAACCCTCTCCCCGGAACAGTCACAGAATGAGCTTCAGGGACGACGGAGAACTCAGTCGAAGTGTGTGAAGTCAAGCCAGATTTGTGGAGGGCACCTCGTTCTAGACTTTCGAGAAGTTCCGGTTAACCCTTTTGAGGTGATCTAGAAAGACCATATCGAGGCAAATACCAAACGGCGGGAGGAAGTAGCCGAGGGTACTGCTTTGATCAGTCCTACGAAAAGGCAAGAAGAGCCCCACTAGCTCCTCTTTGTTCGTTTCCTAATGAGAGGTCGAAGCCCCTTACTGTGTGGTTATTGAGTCCGTGCCGAGGAAATAACTGCGGTCGCAGCTCAGTGAAGAGCTTACTCATGTTAGTGCTACGCAAAACCAACTCTCATGGGCTATCGACAATTAAGAGTTGGCGGTAGGTATGTGGGCGTCGCAGCTAAATTTTGAACAAGACCAGTTATGTTGTAGTGACAGGGAGGCTGGGACGCCCACAGTGATATGCTTTAGGCGGACAATGGGATTACAGCTGATGAGCTATGCACGGCCTCGATGAAAGCAAGGCATAGGCAACTTCCGGGTAGTAAACCATGAGGCAAGGATGTGATAGAAGGCTGGTGTTATCTAATCCATTGTATAAGATGTGATGAGCTACGTGAGATTAGGCGTCTAGATAATCACACCTCACTCGGAGTTCTGATTGTAATGCTGCTTGTTGTGCGCTAGTGTACATACAAAAATTGTTGTATTCTACTATACATGTGTCATAAAGGCGATTGCAAAGGGGGGAGAGACCAAGAGATAATGCAATTGAGGATAATAACTTATATGCAGAATGGTGCCGATAGTGAGGGTGATGAGAGTGAAGTGAAGGAGTGGCTTGCTTGTTAAAAGTCGACGGCAAGATCCGCTTGCCAAACACCGGCCCCAGTGCTGTATAAGCCCACGAGGACGATTTTCTCAAACTCTATCGCCCCACTGCCGACTTTCCACTGAGGGCATGTTGTCGAGGAAGATGCAGCTTTCTGTAGCAAGGCATCAGTAATCTGCTACAAAGCAATTAAATGAATTATGATTTACCTCGACGAATCGCCAGATGTGCATAGCAATGCTGGCACCGAGTTGAATGCGAGTCATTGATTGACTCGCTGGAGTGCTAAATGACCAGTTGAGATGATCATACCCAGGCCACTGATCCGCAACGTCAGCGGGGCTTTCAAATGTAAAAGCAAGTCCAAACTCACCATAATTCGCAAGTTGATTTCTTGAACACCAGTGTTCGCCAAGACGAGGTCATTACCTCCGGCAATCATCTGACCCAGAACGTTGGTACTGCGAACATGGAACTCGGCAACCGAAACTCCTTGCTGCGATTGACCAATATAGTCAAACATGACGGGATGTGCCACGGGACCGCCGGCGGCTTTAGCGGCGCATTGAGGTACGCGCCGACGGCGGGAGTTGACGAATTGGGAAGGTGGCGGTGTAAGGGCGCCCGATAAAGAAGAGTAGCCGGAGACTTGGGAAGGGAAGACGGGTGCGTGGATGGCGTTGTGATAGTGAGACATCTCGATGGGTGATGATATGCGTTTAGGGTTTTAGGGTTGAGATGCGGTGTTGTGAAGCTCGGAGGACGGACTACACTCGATCTCAGGAGTTGAGTTGCTGTCCCTCTTCTTCCGTCCTCTGTTCTCTTAAATAACGCGATGAACTTGTAATTTACCTGCGTCGTATTCTTGCTCGTTGCGCCTTCACAGTGTGCTAGAGTGCGCCTGCTCACTGTGATGTACATCCTTGACGATGATCACTAGCACGTCGGGTGATTGGACCAGGGAGAACCCTTTCAATCACATAGTCAGGGAAGGCAAGTGGCAGCTGGTTTTAGCTTTGAACCAAACCGATTGATACCAAGTGGGTGAAATGTTGGAGTGTGATGTTGGACAGTGCGCTTCTTGAATACTAGGCGCTCAGGGAACGCCTCGAGGTTCGAGACGCACTAAGAGTCACGGGTTTAGTTTCCTGATTCGTATCTAGTTTCGCTTTCTTTGAGGTGACACTTGTCATTTACGAGTAATTCGAACTTGCAAGAGTAGACATGCGTCTCACTATTGATAATGCTTGTTGCGCTGAGAAGTTAAGTTGAGAAAATAGGAGTTTATGAGAAGGTCACTGGAAAAATACTCATCAAGCCTCCAAGCGGTATGAGGATAAAGCCAATGCCCACAAGGACACACAGAGCCCTTTCTCCTTCGCGCAGTTGACATTTTCTGTCAATGAAGCTCCATTATTACACCTGGTTACCACAACATTGTGGAGGGGAGTTAATCACATCGTTCGAGGGCCACAATCACAAATGTTAATCCTTCGCCGGTGACTTAGCGGCAATTCCGGTGTCCTAAGCACCAGAGCCGTAGCATGATGGGAACAAACCGACTTGATTGGTAATTCGATTACAACACTGAGTACCCTTGGGGAAATCACATCCGACTCCAATCACACCCGACACTTCACTACTTTCTCGATGTGCGCCCTCCCCGACACTGTTCACAATAACTGTTCAGTGAAGGACTCTACGAACACGAAGACGCGACACATGGATGCTAGAGGTCGTATAAATCGTGGGGGAACTCGAACTAGAGTCACCAACAGCCTTCGAGCTTTTCGAGTCTTCAGTATCAGCGACATCGCAGCACCCACAAAGCCTAATACTCTATACTCTAACTGCGATCAGACATGGCTCGCTATCACAACGCCATTCACAGCCCTGTCTTCCCTTCTCAGGTCTCATCTTACTCTTCCCTTTCTGGCGCCCTCACACCGCCACCTTCCCAATTTGCCAACCCCCGCCGCCGCCGGGTTCCTCAGAGCGTTTGCAAGACCTCGAGCGGACCGATCTGCGGCCCAATCGGTTTCGACTATATCGGTCAGGCCGGCCAGGGCGTGTCACTTGCAGACTTCAGTGCCAAGTCGCAGCATGCGATCAGCCAGTTGGTTGCCGGAGCCAATGAACAAGTCTTGGCCGGGACCGGAATTACCAAGCTGAACTTGCGGATCATGGTGTGTTCTATTTTTGTATCCCGACATTGATGGCGGGCTGACTCAAGCCGCTTTTTTGCAGTGGGCTGGATATGAGCATTTGAACTTTGTGCAGAGCATGCCTGCGAGCCCTGCGATGTCTCGTGGCCAGCTTGGGGCCGGCATTGCTATGCAGTTCTGGTCGTTCATCCCAGTTAGTATCTGTTGATCTCTGCTCTCATCAGCTCGATGCTGAGTTTCATCCAGCTCGCCCAGAAATCTTCTACAACGAACCCTCAATGGCAGATTGGCCAACAGAACATCCCATTTGAGAAATTATTCCTTGTTGCGCTTTACAGTCTCGGGGACGGTATCTGGCAGGCAGATGTTGCTGTTGACTTCTGATCGCCACGATCAACCCCTTCATTCCCTCGGCATAACTTATTCATCATCAAAAGCATTATTACATTGTACATTATCTCGCATTTAACCAGAAGCAACTATGACCTATACGACATATATGACTCTGTAGCTATGTTTATTCTGCCCTTAATATCAATGTCTACATTATCTCAATTTTGGACGTTTGAACATCGTAGGCGGATCAGAGAGGCCGTAGTGCCGGGGGGGTAATAGTACCTCACAGGGTGGAGACTAGTCGTGCTGATGCTGATGTGAGTGCTCCGCAAAGCTGATGCTCTGTATAGTATCAGAAAACGCTGAGAGGATGGTTTCGTGGGCAACAGGTTATGATGGTTTCAAAGGACAAGCCCGGGCCATCAATGCGCGTCATAGAGTTTCTTGTCCAGTCGAATATCGAGGGCATAGTAGACAAGTTCCTAGCACGAGGTCTAAGCTGTAAGATTCGTATATCGGATTCGGATATCTCAAAACCCCAATAAGAGGTGCCGTGTTCTTGAAACCCAGTTCAAGTGGATGCGTAGGCCCTGCTCGCCTGAGCTGAACTTGATGGATGACATTGGCGTCTTGGAACCCATCAAAGTCCCGTCCAACGGAACCAAACTTTCGCGAGATGATCTCTCTAACAAATGCCCTTTTATCTCTACAGTAGAGTCGCTAAGAATCCCAGATTTGGCTTAAGCCTGCGGATTTAGAACGTCTGTGAAGATAACCGGATGCTGGAGCCAATGTGGCACTAATCTGGCTAAGAGATGACACAGAGAAGCTAAGGCGTGGACCTACCGGCTCCCGATGTCAAGCCCATGTATGTTTTCGTGAAGGAGTAATAAATTGTTCGGGAAGAAGATATGTCAGAGGTTTGATCAGAGTGGCTGTGCAAATACTCCAGGACGGCTGTCACAGTGCCAAACAAGCACTAGAAGCTGCGCATCACGACGACTACGTGTCCCTCCCTCCCTCATACTACTATGACGCTGCGCGCTGGCACGATGCGGTGCTGCTGTGCGATCTGGCTGGTCCTCCTAGCCTTTACAGGCCTCGTAATTGGCCAGTCTGACCCAAAAAGCGAGGTTTCGTCATTTGACAATCCACCTGCACGCGTCATCTTTTTCGACGACACGGACGTACGTATTCAGTGGTTTTCTGCTGAAATTCATGCTGAATATGCTCTAGTCTGTGATATATCATGACTCGTTCGAAGGAAATGTCTATGTCTCGTCGGACGAGGGCAAATCTTGGAAAGCGGCAGCCGATATCCCTGCAGGCAAGGCTGTCATGGTCGTCGAGCACCCATTCAACAACCGCATCGTGCGCAGTAATTCCTCTGTATTCGATCACGAACTTACTCTATGATAGGCTTTCGTATTAACCGATGGCACGAAACACTACCGGACAGAAGATAGAGGGGCATCTTGGCGTTCCTTCGAGGTACCCATTCCGCCCGCGCTCGTCCAGAAACCGCTCTCCTTCCACTCGGATACCGACAAATATGGATACGTCTTGTACCAAGGAACGAGCTGTGATCGTATCGGCTGGGGTGCTAGATGTCACGATGAGGTGTGTGGCTCACACATACGCCGCCCTGAGAGGCTGACCCTGTTCACAGACATACTATACAAAAGATTCGTTTACCTCAGATGCAAAGAAATTGCTCTCAGAAACATCTAGATGTCAATTCGCTCATGGCACCAAAGATTTCAAACACGATGCACACCCAGATTTCATATATTGCGTCGCTTTCGACACACCATCTTCAAACGGCGGTCACGCTCTTTCCTCGAGCCGACTATACTCCAGCACCGACTTCTTCCAGAGCGAGAAGAATGTCGAAGAGCTCGGTATTGGCAAGAACGCCAAGGGTGTTGTCGCGCTCGCCATCGTTTCCAAATACGCCGTGGTTGCTCTGAAAGACCTTTCGGAGGCCTCCGACGGCGATATGTTGCTCTACGTATCCGTGGACACCAAAACCTGGGCAAAAGCACACTTCCCTCACTCCTCATCCGCTCGCCTCCGTGAAAACGCCTACACCATCGTAGAGAGTACCACCCACTCCCTCGGTGTCGATGTGCTGCTCCACGATAGGAGTGCTATTGGCACTCTGTACCTAAGTAACTCCAACGGTACCTATTTCATCGAGAGTTTGAAGGATACAAACAGGAATGAGAACGGTTTCGTTGATTATGAGAGGCTATATGGTATTGATGGAGTTGGAATCGCCAATATCGTCGCGAATGCCAAGGATGTCGAGATGGGGCGGGCGAGAAAACTCCTAAAGTCTCAAATCACACATAATGATGGTCGTACTTGGAGTTATATCAAACCACCCGCAACAGATTCGGATGGTCAACGAATCGCTTGTGATCCAGTCGACAAGGAGACTTGCTCTCTACACCTTCACTCTGTCACCACTCCACACAATTTTGGTCGAATCTTTTCTTCGCCTGCACCTGGATTCGCTATGGGCGTTGGATCAATTGGTGAATATTTGAAGCCGTACGAGGATAGTGATACGTTCTTGAGTATTGATGGTGGTGATACGTGGAAGATGGTTAGAAGGGATGCTCATAAATATGAGTTCGGTGATCAGGGTAGTATTCTTGTTGTGGTTAATGACGAGGATACGACGGATAGCATCAGATACTCTCTGGATCTCGGAAAGACTTGGTAAGTCTCCTACTATCTTCAAGTCCTCTCGAAACTGATTATCTTGCAGGAAGGAATACGGGGTGGGCTTGATATTCCGAGCTCGTGCACTACTTACGCTTCCGGACTCTACGTCCCAAAAATTCTTGTTGTTGGGTTCGGTGGCGCGAAGGGACCAGACGAATAAGCTTGGGCCTTATGTTATGATACACCTCGACTTCACCCCAACAAGGAAGCGCAAATGTGGAGAGAGTGATTTTGAGAAGTGGTATGCTAGAGCTGGCGATGGAGAGGATGCTGAGTGTATCATGGGTCACAAGGTACGCACCTCCCCAATCTGGAAATGCTCGTGGCTGAACACGATTTTTATCAAGCAATGGTATAAACGGCGCAAGCCCGATGCGGATTGTTACGTCGGAGAAAAGTACATCGATCCTGAAGAACATGATGAGAACTGCAAATGTAGGGAAGCTGACTACGAATGGTGAGCCACTTTTTTCATCAAGTACTCACTTGACGGCTGAGTGCCTGTGATAGCGATTACAACTTTATTTTGGAGAATGGCAAATGCGTACCTGCTGGCCCTGAGCCAATCCCTGCGGGCGTTTGTGTTGATACGGACACGTTTTCGGGATCGTCTGGCTATAGGAAGATTCCCGGAAATACTTGTGAAGGAGGTGTTAAGATGGATGAACCTGTGCAGAAAGATTGTTCGCATGGTGAGTCGAGTTTTGCTATGACCATGAGCGGTGGACTAATTAGGGTGTCTCGTAGCGCAACCGCCCGAGGGCAAAGTTGTTCATCAGAACGTGTGTGAAACTTTTTATTATCAATTGGCGAGACTTAATGTTTCTGAATAGTTCGAATTCAACTCCGAGATCGTCCAACACGCGTATTTCAAGAAGTCGACAGTACGTTTTCAACCTCTCAAGTACATCACAGCACTCTAACATTTAACCTCAAAGACGATCCTCGTCCGCCTCGCAGACTACACAGTCTGGCAATCAAGTAACGAAGGCTACACCTGGCAACAACTCTTCCCCGATAAACGCATACTCGCCTTCTACCACCACAAGTTCTCCAACGACCGCGCATACCTAATCTCTGACACTGACGAATTCTTCTACACCACCAACTCCGGCCAACAATGGCACACACAAACAGCACCTACTCCACCCAACACATTTGGTGCTCAGGTCTTACGATTTCACCCGAAAGAAACAGAATATCTAATCTGGGTAGGAAATCGAGATTGTGGAGCTAGTCAGGATAAATCAAACTGTCGTGCAGAGGCGAAGTATTCGGATAATAATGGAAGGAGATGGTTTGATGTTGATCACTATGTCAAGAATTGTGCTTGGGCGGCGGATGCGAAACTGGATGCGGATCCGACAGAGATTATCTGTGAAAGTTGGAGGGAGAAGAGTGGGATGCAGAAAACCTTTGATTACAATGAGTAATAGTCTAGAGTTGGTGGAGGGCGCGAGGTTTTATGAGAGGAAGAAGAAGCTGTTTGATAGCGTTGTTGGATTTGCCAAATTTTCGGAGTATTTGGTTGTTGCTGAGGTACGTTTTATTAAATATTTTTGAGTAGATGGGGCTGATTTTTTATGGCAGTTGTTACCGGAGCAGCGATCTCTGGATCTGCAGGTTTCGATGGATGGAATCAAATTTGCGCCGGGTCAGTTCCCACCGACTATGCATCCGACCGCACACGTAAGTACACCTCTCCTCCCTATTAAGTGCGCGCCTAAACTACTCTCCAGGCATACACCGTTTTAGAGTCGAACACCCGTTCGCTCTTCCTCCACATGACAATGTCGGAGCCTCCTCAAGGACCTTTCTGGGGTAACATTCTGAAATCGAATTCCAATGGAACGTACTTTGGTCTTTCAGTCGAGCACGTTAATAGGAATGAGGACGGTTACGTCGATTTTGAAAAAGTTATTGGGTTGGATGGGATCGCGTTGATTAATGTTGTCGCGGATCCTGATGAGGCCGTCGTTATGGGGAGGAAGAGACTGCAGAGCCGGATTACTCATAACGATGGTATGAGTTTATTTCGATTATATGTATGTGAGACCGATTTTTGACATTCTGCTCTAGGTGGGAGTTGGAAGCCTTTGAACCCTCCGACACACGATTCGCTGGGACAGAAGTATGACTGCACTGGAACTGTGAGCATTTAATTTCTCGATTCTCAACTTGATTGCTGATGTTAGGAAAGAAATGCGCACTGCACATTCATGGATACACCGAACGAAGAGATCCACGCGCCACATACAGCAGTCCCGGAATAGTCGGTGTTCTCATGGCTGTAGGCAACGTCGGGGAATCGCTCAAACCTTACAAAGAATCCGATACATTCCTCAGTCGAGACGCTGGATTTACATGGGAAGAAGTACACAAAGATGCACATATGTGGGAATTCGGGGATTCAGGGTCGATTCTCCTCATCGTCAATGATGAAGAACCGACGGATCATGTACTGTACAGCACGGATGAGGGGAAGAGTTGGCACGAGTACAAGTTTAACGACGAAAAGATCAGGGTAATGTCCCTGGTGACTGTGCCGGAGGATAATAGTAGGAGGTTTATTTTGTTTGGGAGGAGGTTAAGGTTACCGGGGTCAATTGCGGTGCATTTGGATTTCTCATCGTTGACAATGAGGAAGTGTAAGTGTTTTGTCAACTCTTGAGTGCTGGTTGTCGTGGTGCTGACGCAGTTATATTTGTGGGACCTAGGTGTGTTAAACGACCAGAATCCCAACAACGACGACTTTGAACTTTGGGGACCTAGCATTGAACGTGAAGAGCGCTGCTTGTTTGGGAGACAGGTAAGTTTTTGTTCTTAGGTTATGTGATGGGGAGTGGTGGCTGATTTGGGTTGAAGACTCTTTATCATCGTCGTGCGCGCTCGGCGAATTGTATCGTTGGTAATACAAAGCTCGAGGATAAATTTGTCAAGAACTGTCCTTGCGCCAATGTAGACTTTGAATGGTGAGTTGCCTTTTGTCCCATACACGTAGACCTCTCTCACGTTTCAAATAGCGAGTTCAACCATGTCCGTAATGCCGATGGAGAATGCGTACTCGTACCTGGTCTTCAACCACTTCCTCCAGATACATCTTGTCAGAATGACGAGGAATACTGGTACGAGCGTACTGCATATCGGTTGATCCCATATTCGAGCTGTGAAGGTGATTATCGACCTGATCGTGGTACTGCACACCGATGCGCAGGGTTCAAGTCTAAGGGGCCCTTGTTCTGGCTCCTGATGCTTTTGTTGCCGTTCGGTTTCACCGCTCTGGTAGCATATCATTACTACCGCCGTGGTGGTCATAGGAGAGGGTGCGGGTTTTCGCTCACGTTTTTGGGAATTGAGCTGATTTTTTTCGCAGAACTATTCGCCTGCCAGGAGATATGCTGTCGCAACACGAGAGTGGGTTCCATAAAGCGCTCGATACTATTGCTTCAGTACCTTGGTTCCTCATGGGTATTCTGAGCGTCGCGGTCGAGTGGGTGACCTCACGTTTGGATAGAACTGGGTTCAGGGGAAGGAGAGGATATAGAAATGTACCTATTGATGAAGATGCGCAGATTCTGCGATTTGAGGATGAGGAGTAAGCAGTTGAGGATCTGTGGAGTTGCGGTATATTTGCTGGGTTCTTTTTGTTGTTATTGAAGCTTTTGCTAGTACTTGCATCACATCGTATCTCTCTCGTGTATTTATCATATGTCTCATGCGGCAATTTGTAATCTGGATTTTTTCTTCTCGTGCCTGCTGGATATTTATGTAGTAGTACGCTGAACATAAGGTCGCCGGATTGCTTTTAATCCGTGTCAAGCCCCTCGCTCCCACACCCGACTTCAACTGGTTAGGCGTTTTCGCATATGCGGGTTGCTCGGGCTTTACTTCTGGAGCGCTCTGGGATAGCAACAGGGGGATTCGCTGCTGCGGCGGGCAATCTCTTCCTACAGAGTGGTACCACTTTATGCTATAATAGATTTATCATGCGAAAAGAATCAACGCCGAGACTGAAGAAATTCAAAGATCGCTTGATACTGTTTGCAACTGAAAAGAGAGCGGAAGGGAGGGCTCATGAACGTATGACCACGTTTATGGATATAAGTTGACGACGAGGACTAGTGACGATCGATGGGGAGCCGATAGAATAACCGTTACAAAATGGCGGCCCAGGCTGATAGTGGGAACTCGACACCAAGTGTCCAAAACAAATGGCGCATGAGAGATGCGGCTGTCAATAATGGACCATGGTCAATAGAAGATGAAAGGAGCACCGTTGTGCTGTTCAGCTACAACTCCATCAGGGTGAACCGGATGGGAATCATCCTCACTTTCGTTGGATGTAAATTCGTAGAAATAATCGACATTTCTGTTTTGATCGGCTGTCGGAGGGAGGAGTGCGCAGGGCGCGAGTGCGGGAACGCACGATGGCGGTGGTAACGGACAGATGGAAGTCGATAGTAAATTTTACAGGAAATCTACCTAAATACCTAACAATGCGATCCGCTGATCACATACTGGATATGGTAACGAGATGCTACAGTGTCATCTCTCGACATCGGTACACAAACGTTCGATATTTCAATTGGAGCACCCCGGACTACTGCTGTAGTACATGACCCGTAGGGCCTACAACATGTACTGTAAAAGTGTGCTGTCTGTGGTGCAAGTAAGTTGAAGTGTCTATGTCAAATTGGGCGTCGCTGCTGTGGCTTCAAGATAACGTAGTATATATCTATTTATCATTGACATACAAAAATATATACACTAGTAGCGGGAATTGAAAAACCGGGTGTTCTATGCGGTACGACCAGGTAAGGTTGTTCACTGTCGTAACCTGTTTCTGAGAGAGCGCCAAATCATCTCTCAAACGATTTGGACAAAAGACCTAAGCAGGTGATTACGCGATTAGTTCTTCTTCCACTTCCCTCTTGTTCCATAGCAATAGCTTCAAAACGTTCATCCTTGCCAGAAATGAACATCTAAGGAGGAAAAGGTCTTAGTTGTCTTATCCCCTAATGTTTGATAGGAACCTACTATATGTCTGAAATACGAACGCCTTTCATCGTATTGCGTGACCATGGTGTCAAGGAAGCTGTGCGACAGGCGAGGTGATCTCTCAGCGCAGCATTGAAGAGTACTAAACTCCGAGCGTGGCAGGACTTCTGACATCCGGACTGAATGATGATTCAACCTGGTCGCCAAGTTCGCTAAAGCCTGCACAGTCATTGTAGTAAATAAATGACAGTTTGTTAACTCGGGATCATAGAGTCCTAGAGAGATGCGCATTTGAATTAGGAAGATGACAAGATCCGTTAACGTAAAACATCGGTCAATGTCGGACGTATAAATGGGAAACGTGATACGATAAGCCTCGAGAGAATTTTCGTCGTTCGATGTCTTGGGCTGTCGCAATTCGCATAGCATCGTGCTTGTCTCGCTCATTGTTCGATTCAATGAATGGATCACGCAAGCCGGAGTCGCGGCCAAGCGTACTCGACCACAGCCAGCGTTGCGAAAGAAGTGCTAGTTTGGAGAAGGGTATAGTTTGATGACTACGAAATAATGCCAAGTGCCTTTCTGATTTAGCTGTTTCTCAACGAAAGGCGATGGATAACAACATTTTGGAAGGTGAGCAGGTTTCTCGGGAGATATCGAACCTGTAGGAGTTTCAGAAGCGTTTGAATGTGTTATGTCGCCAAAATTCGTTTAAAGGTCTCCCTTCGGTATCATCGTTGAACACAACTATGCGAGTGTAGTTGCGTGTTGCTCGTTGAGGTTACGTCTTGATATACAAGCAGAAGCTGGGTAGATGGGTGAATGAATTCACTCTCCAGCTCTTAACGATCGTGAAACTTACAACAAACTTCCTATGCTGACAGCTGATAACAGGAATACTTACTATGAACTGCCTTTTCGGGAGAAAGGAGAAATATTTGTATCATCACCGTCAGAGCTTGCAAAGGTTGTCGACATCTCATAGGTAAGATCTACTTAAGGTATAGATCCATGACATTGAGCTCAATGGTTGAGTGGAAGCTCAAGAGTCAATGACCTAAGGATCGCAGAGCCACATCACCAAAGGTCTCCCTAGCTCACAACAGCGAAAGTCCTGCCCTCGTCCCGTCAAGTGTACCAGTGCCTCGGAAAGCCTTGTGCGATATACCTGCCTAATATAGCAGTCGAGTGCAGCTTAGATGAATACTGTGTTACGATGGCTCCTCGATCCTGACGTTAGTGACGCGAACTTTTCAGGTCAATCGTCAATGTCGGAACGAGAGCTGAGAGTTCTCCATAGTATACTATACTTTAGTCATCCCGAATTGTTCTAGGTAGGGAGCATTCCCAATGATGAACTGGAGTCCTGTGCAGTCCCAACCCAAAGAGCTATTAAGTTCTGCCCTGCGGAAGGGTTGATGACGCTCGAGTTGCCGAGATGCATCCATTCACTTGACCTGACGTTTGACAAAAAAGAATTCATCTGAGTGTAAAAACACATAGTTATAGAGAAAAGGAGCACCGAGAGAAGGAGTCTACAGTGTACACCTTGAAATAAGAAAGCCGTTTCCAGTAAGGAATGTCGCTATCGGCCACTCGATAACGGAGGAGGTGAACGTTGAGTTGTGATGTAATTTGAATATGTAGCATGAGCTTGATCGGCACGAGACTCGCTAGAATTTCTCATTAATACGCAAGGAGCATTTTCGGTCTTGGGCGGCGATTCGCGAAGCTGAGGTGACGAAACCAAGTGCCACCCAACCGTTGTCCAAGTTCAGGATGGAAAACGGTTGTCACCACTGCTCAACGTGTCGACTAAGGATTCAAGTCGAGATGAGGTTCCGACAAGAGCGTAGAAGGCCTTTTCAGGAAGGCGTAGCCAAGGAGCCGCTGGGCGGAAGACCTAGAACATGTCGTAAGAATTATGGCCGCGATCACGTGCTGAACGGCAATCATGAGGCGCCAATGCCGGACGCTGGTCCTTCCTCTCGACCGGCATCTTGGAAATCCCAATAGCCCGCTTTCGGTTGCTCCTAGGTACAGCAAAACCTTGATTTTTTGGTGGAACGCTATTTTACTTCTTCGCTATGGTGTCTGTGTGGATGGGTCTTCGGATCGTCCTCTGTAGAAGATGAATCAAGATCCGCAGGGTTCTGAAGCAAAAACGAAGGCCGTGGCAGGAGTCCCAAATCCAATCACTTCTTCCGCGGCCATCGTGCAAAACGTCCACCGGCATCCCAACAGTCTTCAAGAGTACTTACGGGGAATCGCGATAGATCATGGTCATACCAACATTCGTCATTCGATGACTGTATACCGTGTTGCGGGAATATAGGTAAACTTACTTTTAGCAGGAGAAGGAGGATAGAAGGCATAGTCCAAGAAGGCAATCCTCCGTGATCATCGAAATATTACGAGGATAGTATTCTCGAAACTTCCAGGGAAAGCCTTCTCTATTAACGAGCCCTTATGTATTCGAGCCGTCATCTTCGAAGGATGAGCTTATTGGCCAGCTACTCCCTGGTGAGGAATAGACCTTTTTTTCTCTGATATAATGGCCTATCGACGAAACAAAACTCTTCCCCATCCTGTCTTAGGTTTGCCGGTCTTTACTCGTCCTCGTCTTTCTCTCCTTTTTCCTTCTCTTTCGTCCTAGACCATAGAAATGCCTCCTATCCATCCAGACCACACGTAAGAGGCTGATAGTTCACTCTTGCGTATCTCTGACTATTAGACAGTCTGGGCGTAGCCCTAATCGGTGTTGTCGTCGCGTCGGCGTACGCTCTGTTTTTCTTTTCAGCATGCTTTTCGTTCACGTTCTCTCTATCTCCTCGCAGGTTTTACGGAAGTAGGTTTCAGAGCAATCGAGTCCGATTTTGAGCAACCCTCATTCCGGTGTTGTAGTTTCCGTTGTTCAGACTCACTACTACTACACCCATCAAAAAGATAATTGGTACATTAAAACACTTGTAAGGGCCACCACTCCACAATCTCACCCCTCACACGGAAGCTGAAGTACGTCTACAGGTCGGTCTGGTAATGCTCTTTGAGACGATTCATCAAGCACTCATCACACACTCGGGTAAAGCACTTCTGACCTTCTCCCGTCGTTACACCGGTTGAATGAGCAATCCCTATCCTTGCGATATAGTCTATGTTTATGTAATCTCGTATTGGGGCGAATCTTTGATGCTCAATCGACTTGTCTGGTACGTACCCCGCTGTATAGCCGCGCTCTGGTGCTGATAGTCAGCAGGAGCCTTCTGGTAAAGCTCTCCTTTTTCTCTTTTTCTCAAAACCTCAAAACCAGTCCTAACTTGACGAATGAACGAAGGTCGAGGTCTTGTTCAATGTGATTTGCCCTACTTTTTGTCTATACTCAGTTACTCATATTCCCCAGGGATTTACCGCACTTCTGGTCCAAAGGTTAGCCATCAGTCTCGTGTTCAGGATAGCTCAGCTCGCTAATAGCTTTTAGCTTCCTCACTATGAGAGTCTGGAAATGTGAGACTTTTTTCGGTTCTCAAGAAATAGTCCTTACCGTCACACCTCTCCCAGTGAGCAATCGCCGAATCTGGCTGACTGGCCTTCTGGTTAGACCGTCGTGCTCCTTTGCCCCTATCTTTCTGCTAACCTTCATTAATAGGTACTCCTGGTCGCCGGAGAGTTTGGTATGTCCTTCTCATCCTGGTATTAAGTTTACAGGATCTCATGTGATCTTCAGGATGCGTAGTTGGTACGTAAACCACTCCTACTCTACTTATTGTTAACGCTCAGGACCGGACTAGCCTTCACGGTCCTTTCGTGAGTACCGCGTTATATGTATGAGATTATGATCTAACATCCTCGCTCAGGCTTCAACTTCAAACATATGGAGAGCTAGCTCACCTCGAGGTTCGTGGTCCTCAGCATAGATTTCGCAATTGGCTCAATACTCGTTTCCATTCAGCCTCTCTCCATCGCGGTCAATGCTCTTGCTGCTGCTGGCGATCTACTCATCGCTGCCAGCCTCTGTATCATCCTTCATCAATCAAGAACCGGTTTCCAAAGGTATGCTTTACTAAGACTGATGCTTCTGTGCGTAATAACCAGGACTCTAGGTCTGACACTATGATCAAAAAGCTGGTACGAGTGCTACATTTACGTTGAATTAGCGCTAAAACACTATCTCCAGATCGTTTATTCCGTGAACACCGGACTCCTCACCAGGTAGGCCCTTCTCTATTGTCGCATTCTCTTGTCCTAACACGTTTCAGTTTGTGTGCAGTAGCTTCGCTTATTTCCGTAAGGCACTTTGCTACTTGAAACGTTCTCAAATACCAAGTCCTTTCTAGATCGTACTGGCCGGCCACACCTTCCTTTATATAATGTTCTTCTTCTGCATCGGGCGCCGTAAGTCTAGGACGTCTGTTGCTCTCCCTTCACTTGCCGACTCCTTATACCAGTCTATTCCAACTCCTTACTCGCCACTCTCAATGCCCGCAAAAAAATTCGCGCCGCCGCCGATAACATCCAGAATACCAGCGAAAACTTATCCCTCTCCCTACGAGAGTTTCCTCGATCAGGTGGCATCAGCATGGCTACAAAAGTAAGTAAATAGAATCTAGTATACACTGCGATATCCATCTATGGCGTCATCGTGTCATCGTGCACTACATGCGGCATAACTTTATGTGATAAACCCAATTCAACTCTCTTCACATACAGCGCCCGACAAATATATCCATCAAAATAGATACAACGAAGGAGTTCAATACTGATTTGATACATGAGTGCGATAGAGATGATGATAGGAGTGTGAGGCAGGGGCTGGATGAGAAGAGAAACGAGATTGGGATGGTAAGTTGATTGTTAAATTGGGAAATTTTCTTCGACGTTGGTGATGAAACTCTTCTTTCTTCTGCTAGACGTTTGCGAGAAAGGCTTCGAGCTCCACTACCACTACCTTCGCTGAGTCTCCTATCGCGCAAATGCTTTGACCTCCGTGGCATTCGTTGTTGTCTTCTTGGGACGTAATAAAGGTTTGACCTGTATATAGTCGCTTGGTAACAATTTACATCGCCGCTCAATCAAACCTCTTGGCATTTCTGAAGTTGGAATTCGATACCCCCTTGTTCAAATTATTCTCTCTTGTCATTTCAAGGCCGCGGGAGACTGTGGGCTTCTGTAGACACCAAGGTATCTATTGTGCTCCATTGATCCGTGGACGTCGCGTTGGGGAATGTAAATCAATGTAAGAAGGGTATATCGGGTATCTATGATTCATGAGGATACTATATAAGTACATATACCATATGCGTCATAAGAGCACATAAACATGAAGAGAAGAAGAAACATGGCCAGATTATGATTCCGTAAGTGAGAATTAATGCCAGATTAATGCTCTGTAGGATGAATAAGAATAATGGGCAACAAAATTGGAAAGTCTAGAAGTCGACGGCAACGTCCGCCTGCCAGATTCCATCACCGATACTGTGAAGTGCAACGAGGACGATCCTCTCAAAAGGAATTTTTACTTGGTTGATTTCCCACTGTGGGTTCGTCGTTGGGGACTTTTGTGCCATCTAAGGAATTATTATCAGTATTCTGAGGTATTTAAATTGAAGAATAATGCTTACCCCCACGAACGACCAGAACTGCATTGCGATGCTAGCGCCAAGTTGACCACGAGACATTGCAGAGCTAGCTGGCATGCTTTGAATGAAATTCAAATGCTCGTAACCGGTCCACTACATTGAGAAGAAAAGGAAACAAGTCAATTCATATGATCGGGAATGGAGGGACAAAAATAGAACGTACCATGATCCGTAGATTGATCTTGTTGATTCCGCTGCCCGCCAAGACTTGGTCGTTCGCTCCCGCGACTAATTGGCTGATCGCATTTTGCGACCGAGCACTGAAGTCAGCGAGGGATACTCCTTGGCCGGCTTGACCGATATAATCAAAGCTGATCGGCGCACAGATGGGACCGCTGGACATCTTGCAGATGTTTTGAGGAACCCGGCGGCGGCGGGGGTTGGCAAATTGGGAAGGTGGGGGCGCTAGGGCGCCAGACAGGGACGAGTAAGAAGAGACCTGAGACGGGAAGACAGGGCTGTGGATGGCATTGTGATAACGAGACATGTTTGATGGCGGTTAGAGTATAGAGTATTAGACTTTGTGTGAGATGAGATGAGTACTGTGGTGCTTCAACAGAGATCTCGAAAGGCTCGAAGGTCGATGGTGACTCGAGGATCGTTTCGTTCTTGATTTTATACGAGTTTAATTGCTCGTGAAGCTCCATGGTGTATCTTGTTCACAAAAGTGACCTTCACTTCAACGCGTATTGTGAAAAAGTGGGCGCAGACGGCGCGCTTTGAGGGTCCAGTGAAGTGCAGGGAGTGATTCAAGCTGATGTGAGTGATGTGATATAGCCTGAAGGCGCTAGTTATCGATCACATCACGAATGTGAGCTGAACTGATCCAGACTGATTTCCTTGTTCTCGACTTGGGAAAATCGACTTGAACACCGGGGATATTTCCTGTTGGGGACTTGAACAGGTTGCCGGGAGCGAGGAGGTCATAAGCGCTGTGATTTGATGGGTCTCTGTGATCACCCAAGACGCCTCGAGGCAAGACTAGGAGGGACTGGTATCAGCAAGAGTCGTTGACGTTTGAAAGTCCTGGATACCAGTGGCACGTTTTTAGAGGTCCCTGAATTGGTTGTATCACAACAGATCACACCTACTCTCAAGTCCTCTCAAATCACAATACCTCGGCAAGTGTCTTCGCCAGCGAGCTGTCTCCGTTCTGTACGTGGCCAGTTGTTCTCCATCCCAGGAACTTGATTTCTTGTTTTCATATCTTCCACAACTCGAGAATTCACAACCACAGTGTGGGCGGAGGTGGGTGCTACGTTGAATAACAAGCTTGTTTAGCGACTGGTGTGGACCACAACTAAGTAGCGTCATAGTTCTTTGCTGATTCATTTCAGGAGGAAAAGTTGTCAAATCCAGGATCAATATGCTTGTCGTCAAGTCGATGGGCTGATAAAATTTTAGAGTGGGTAGAAGTCGACAAGGCCACGCGAATTCACAGGGAAGAAGGTGGACCCTTAAACACGCTCTTTTTGTGATAGTACACAACTGTTCACTTCACAAGCGAGTGATTTGCCGGCTCGGCTCTGTTGAGTGAAAGGCGTACTTACCAAACTCGGACTGTGATTTTACTGAACCACTCCCTTCATCATATCACCCGCCGCCAAAGTGATGCTCGTCGAGGATGTGCAACTCAACGAACAATACCTCGCTGCAATTTTGTGAAGTCAAACTCAAGACGTACAAGCATCTGTGTGTACACCTACGTGGTATTTAACATGGAGGGGTCGGAGGAGTAGGAGGACTCAACATTCAACGCATATTCAGCTTCTTTGAGTTCTTCAGCTCCCGATCGCAGATACCACTCAAGTCAAAACGGTTATATCCCTCATTGATCGACATGTCTCGTTACCATAACTCTATCCATATGCCGGTCTTCCCTTCCCAAGTTTCCGGCTACTCATCACTCTCCGGCGCCCTCACCCCGGCTCCTTCCCAGTTCACCAATCCCCGTCGGCGACGGGTACCTCAGCCTGGCGTCAAGGCTTCTGGAAGCCCAGTCTCTCATCCTATTTCGTTTGACTATATCGGGTACTCCCGACAGGGTGTTTCGATTGTCGATTTCAGCGCTCGTAGCGCGAACGCCTTGATCCAGATGGTTTCTGGAGGTGACGATCTTCCTCTCACAAACACTGGTGTCCGGCAGATCAATTTGTGTATCATGGTGGGTAAAGTTATCGGTTCCGGTGTGCAAACTCGATGTTGACTATTTCTGCAGTGGCCGGGTTATGAGCACCTTAACTGGTCATTTAGTACACCTGCAAGCTCTTCTATGACCCGTGTTCAGCTCGGTGCGAGCATTGCGATGCACGTCTGGCGATTCGTTGAGGTTGGTCTTCATTTGATACCTCCAGCTAGACCATATGCTGACCCCAACGTTAGAAAGCTATGACGTCCTCTACAACTTGCCCTCAATGGAAGATAGGCAGCGGAGGAGTACAGTTTGAGAAGATTGTTCTTGTTGGCCTCTATAGTGTTGGAGCAGATGTCTGGCAAGCGGATATTGCGGTGGATTTCTGAGGTTGTTACAGCGTGGCGCACTTCCTCATAATGCATTGTGTTTCTCCACTAATCTATTACAGCTACTCTTGGTTCCGCATTATCGCATTGCACTGCCCATCGTATTACCAGTAGTCTCGCAGGTTATCACGTGTATCCTTATTTCTGTATACCCTATACCCCTTTGCATTGAATAAATAGGATTAAAAGGGAAAAACACTCGGTGGAGATTGCCTTGAGTAAACCAAATCAACGCCAGGCGTACATCTATAACAAACTGACTGGAAGAGGCGTTGCGGTCAGTTGGTCATTTGTAGCCATATCTATAATAGCCAAACCAACAGAGCTGCTTGAAAGGATTCTTTTCGCTTCCCCGGCAGAGAAAGTATGAAGATCAAACTCGAGCCCTCTACTACTATAGCGCCCAATTTCTCTCTCCGAATCCAGCTAGTTAGAAAACTCTCGCTCAAGATTCCGTGTCCTAAAGCAGGCGTTTTCATTCCTATGTCATCCGCTCCGTCTGCCGTCTTCCGGCATGCGATTTCGTCTTCAATTACCATGTTATTAAAGAGGATAATTCTATCAAATGACGGAACAGATCAGGGTGGCTGTGTGTTTGTTTGGTTGAGCGTCTCTGCTATGGATCCTGTCCGCCTGTGTCATCGTCTTGGGCAACCCCCACCAACACTTCCGCTGTAATACTGGTTGTTTCGCCCCTTCTATTGAGGGGAGGACTTACTTCTTCCTAGAGGTAAGTGCTTAGTACTCTCTACGGGTAGTCAAATTTCATATCTGTTCTGCTCCTAGGTATCAGCCTATCTCCGCCCAGGTCACTTCAAGCATCCTTGAGCCGGTCCTTCAATAACACAGGATCCCGTTCTTGACAGTGGCTCCGACGGAAATAGAGCCCCTTGAATCCATATACCCCCACAGATCTTAGTTTCGACCTCGGGCTTCCTTCTCGAGGTAAGTGTTCGCGTCTACAACGCCACGCTATGTATACTCAACGGCTGGAGAGCTGCAGATTTCCCAGTGATACCATATTTATTTACTATGAAATCATCCTCTGGTGCTTCATCTGTACCACCCGGTCAAGAAAACCAAGCATCCTGCGACCATTCCAACCTTCCACCTCGCCCAGGACCTTATTCGGCTGCTCCGCATGAAGAAATTCAACAACCACAAGCAGCCCATGTCGCCGTTCTTCACGCACAGACCCTTTATATGCCCATTGAGTCTCCCCCGACACCTGCCCCCTCTCCTGGTCCAATTTCCAACCGCCCTCAGACCTATCCTCTAGGTCTTGCCAGTAACCACTTCCTGAGTACGCAGGACCCTCTACTCAGACGCCAAATTCTCACCTCCATTTTGGCATCTTGCACACCCTCTGAACTTTTGTTCATCTCCACGACCGTTGCGCCGTTGCTCAAGCGCGACTTTCTTCTCTGGTTACCGACTGAGCTATCGTTGCACATCCTTAGTTATGTCGACGATCCGAAATCGTTGGTCCGCGCTTCCATGGTCAGCAAGCATTGGTATAACCTCATCACGGAGGAGTGCGTGTGGAGGGGTATGTGTCGGGCCCAAGGGTTCCAGGATTTCGATGATAACGAGCCGGTAGCCCCGTGGCAGAGAAACGAATTTCCAATCTGGAGGGAGGATTTTTCTTACCGCGAGCACTACAAGATCTCCCACGTCACCATGACGAATTGGCGAAAAGGAGGTTCGCTACTCCAGTCTCATCGCGTTCCGGTTGCGAACCCGGAAAACGGGGTCGTCACATCTCTGGCTATGGACAGAGACTGGATCGTGATTGGCCTTGCCAACGCTAAGATCCATGTCTTCAGCGCTAAGACTGGAGTCCTCGCCCGTACCCTCGTAGGGCATGACACCGGTGTATGGGCCGTATGTCTTGTTTCAAGAGGTGGTTATCCCCTGCGACCTCCTCAGAGCGAGAGGTCTCGTAGAAGGGCAAACAACGATGTTGATGCGCTAGGAGCTGGCATTGAGCATATGAGTATTTTCCAGCAGCAAGGGCAACTTTTTACCTCAACTTTTCTGCGCACTGCCCTCGGACTGGACCTTGAGGATGACGCTTCCGATGGAGAGGATCGGCCCGCGGCGGACGCGCTACCAGGCAAACGAAGCGATCCCTGCTTTACATCTCAAGGATGGGGTCAACCGAACGCGCTGATTGTTAGCGGGGGATGCGACAAGGTCATCAGAGTCTGGGATGCCAAATCTGGGTGTGTAGATTTTCTGTGTCTCTCGCATGCTTCTGGGCTGACTATGTTTATTTCTTCGTTTCACAAGCTATCCCATCTTCAATTTGGCTGGACACACTTCTACCATTCGCTGCATTCGTGTCCTGCATAATCGGCCAATTGCCGTCTCTGGCTCGCGAGATAGCACAGTCCGTGTTTGGGACATACAACGGGGGCGTGCCTTGCGTGTCCTTCGGGGCCATAGGCATAGTGTTCGTTGCTTGGATGTTTGTGGCAACAGGATCGTCAGTGGCAGTTATGATACCACCTGCCGAGTACGTGAATATTTCTCGGCGATTTTCTTCTCGCATTACTCACCTCAATTCTCGTAGGTATGGAATGTTGATACTGGTGAATGCCTACATGTCCTCAGGGGGCATTACCACGAAATTTATTCTGTGGCATTTGATGGTTTTCGGATCGCGTCAGGCGGCCTGGACACAACTGTTCGTGTGTGGGATGCTCAATCAGGGTGAGTACTAGCCCTTTTTGATGGTCTCCGATGTTGACAAGGATTTTTCAGGGATTGTGTAGCCTTGCTTCAGGGCCACACTGCACTCGTTTGTCAGGTTCAGCTCTCCCCAAAGATTCTTGCAACAGGCGGATCCGATGGACGTGTCATCACGTTTGATTTATCGAAATACACGGTGCTACACCGTATCGCGGCCCACGATTCCTCTGTTACCTCCCTTCAGTTTGACCAGAACTTCTTGGTTACGGGAGGAAACGACGGCCGCACGCGGCTCTACGATACTTTGACCGGAAATTTCATTCGAGACCTCACTGAGCCGAGCGAGATAGTTTGGAAGGTCGCATATCTGAAGGCTACTTGCGCGATCATGTGTAAGAAAGCCGGTCGGACCATCGTGGAGATCTGGAATATGAAGCCCAAGAATTTGTGATGATGTAAACTTTTTGTTGTACTGGGTTCAATGTATGATATACTCTGATATTGCTTGCTTTTGTAGTTAAGCTGATACTTTCGTTTACGCGCTCGTCCACCGTAGCTTATAGCGTTGTAACAGAACTGCCTTGCCTGTCCTATCGCCTAGATCAACTTCTGCTTTCTGGGTGCACCACGCATGTGCAGGGCCGCCATATGTTTTCTGCTTAGGTAATGCCGAAAACAGCACACGAAATGGGACACTAGTTCCGTCATTGCCTATATTCGCCATGTCGGCTCAGTATTTTCATCAACTCCACCTCTTTGACCACCATCTTCTATATCATGTCCGTATTTAAGATTGTTCCGACGACGCAGCAGTATGATTGGGGAAAGGTTGGAAAGAACTCGAAGGTTGCACTTTTTGCGGCGGCGGGCCTACCCAACTTCAAGATCGAAGAAAAAACGCCATATGCTGAGGTATGTCCTCCTTCTGAACGCAGCTTAAACATCACAATCCGACGACTTGATAGTTATGGATGGGGACTCATACATCGTCACCCTCAGAGCTCGCGGACAACAAAAGCCTACTTGCGGATCATCTGAAAGCTCACCCTGAGCTTATCGGCGACCGCATCATCGAGAAATTTGATGCGGGGAATGGCAATCTACCCTTCCTGTTCAAGGTTCTATCTATCGAGAAGGCCTTGAGCATCCAGTCACACCCAGATAAACGCACTGCGGAGATGCTCCATGCTAATCAGCCGGAGATTTACAAAGGTGCGTCATATCGAATTTTACGTTGTACATTCGGCTGACTCTGACTGATGCCCATGGTCACTAGATCCCAACCACAAGCCCGAGATGGCACTGGCTATCACTCCTTTCCGTGCCCTCTGCGGTTTCCGTCCTCTCCCCGAAATCGCCAACTTCCTTCGGCTGGTACCGGAACTCGCATCACTCATACCAGCCACCGTTCTTCAAACGTTCCTCTCGGCTGCGTCCTCAAGGAGTCCTGGAGGCCCGACGGAAAAGGCAGCTTTAAAGAATATATTCGCTGCTATCATGACTGCTCCAGAACTAGAGTTCAAGCACCAGCTAAAGCTTCTCGTGTCCAGGTACAAAGGTGGAGGAGCTAAGATCGCTGATGGAGAGACCCAGGAACTCGTTGACCTCGTGTTGAAACTGAATACGCAGTTCCCTGGCGATATTGGGGTCTTCTGTCCCTTCTTGTTGAACTATGTCGTTTTACAGCCCGGCGAGGCCATCTTTCTCGGCGCGGGAGAGCCTCATGCATACCTTTATGGAGGTAATGAGCATATCTTATCTGACATCCCTATAAACTGAACATACGCGTGACTCAGAATGTATGGAATGTATGGCGAACTCCGACAACGTCATTAGAGCAGGACTCACACCAAAACTACGTGATGTCCCCAATCTCGTTGCAACGTTAACGTACGAATCCTCAAAGGCATCGAAACACATGGTCGCTCCCCGACCACTTGGCGCAAACTCGAAGTTCAGCACGTTGTATGATCCCCCGATTCCCGAGTTTGCGGTCATCAAGACAGACGTTCCTTCTGGCGAGGCTGAACAGCATTCAAAGTTTGATGGGCCGAGCATTACGATTGTGACAGAGGGTAAGGGATCGGTGCATTGGAAAGAGGGTGAAGGGCGCGATCTTGAGCTCAAAGTTGGAGACGTGTTTTACATTGGCGCTGGAACTGAGACCACGATACGTGCTCAAGAAGGCAAACTTGTATTTTACCGCGCGTTTGTGGAAGCACAAAAGTGAAGAGGTCATCAGCTCTGCCGATTGGTGAACCTTTAGAACCTCTGGAGTATGGCGTTGGAATGGACCTAGAATCTGGAGCTCGTCAAATATTACAGAAACGTGTCGCTGTTAACTGAATTGATTGTAATATTAGCCTACGTCTGCGGCACCGTGCCTGTCCAATCCTGTCGCTCTTCCCCTTTTGTGACAACGTCTCGACAACCCGTTGCTATCGCATGCCATGCGATAATTCACCACATAAGCTAACTGAAAATATCGCTTACCGGACTGACGTAAATCCTCTCAAGTAGGCTAGGACACCGCAGTTACTACTAGGCTATGGTCAAGACCTTGCCGCGTAGCAGCTTGCCGCCGTCAAGATGAGATTGTGATCTCGTTCGTGGTGGGACCTTTTGAAGCTCATATCAGACCTTAGTCATGTGGTTAGTACTTTGTTCCTTATAGAGTGTCACCAAGAAAATAGATCTACAGCGGCGTTAGCATAGTCACCGGGATTCATACATTGGCGTCAAGGTTGAAACTCAGATTAATCGCTCGGCTTGTGGTCTGACCTGGGTACTTAAGCTTAGGCTTTGGGGCCGGGATCGATAAATAGGAAGGCCGATATGCGCTAGAGGTGGCGAGCTGATTCTCGCGCCTTCAAGATCCTGTAGTCTCCATGCAGCGGATCCAATTATACTAGAACGGCCGAAAACGATACAAATCTCAACACGCAAAATTCCACATGAGAAAAAGCGCACGTTGATCGAGTTTTGGGTGTTTTCATTTATCAAGCATTCAACCTCTATCCCTGCCTGACGTAAACAGGAACTGAAATTAAACACGGCTTTCCTTTAAAGACTCGAGTCGGTGCGGGATTTTGATTTACATTGATTTCGCTGAGACTGAGATGGTTTCAGACACCATTCAGAAAGAGCAATTCAATGGTCAGATTACGCTTACCTACATTCAAGTCAAGGCTAAAGCTTGGGATACTCGTCGGCAATTAGGGACCCACACATAGGGCATGTACATTCCTGTCAAATAACCGAGACTTTGACGTAAGCATTTCGAAATTTTCGGGTTGCGGCTCAACTAAAGTTCAATGCACCATTTTCCATGCACTCTCACCTTCAAGATGAGGTTCGGAAATCATGCGAGCAGTATGCAAGGGGCACGTCGTGCATATCCAAATGACTCTTAATATGGCTACCGAAATGAAGATTCGTCATGTCGCGTGGATGAGATCCGGTGGATAGATATTGCAGCTTACGGGATCTCACCTATCAGTGCGACCCTTCGGAGGAAATTAACCGACCCGAGATACCAGAGTCTATACAAGCGACAGAAATTGGAGGTGGGGCGAACTCTTCGCTTACAGACAATCGTGACAAACAGCACATAAACCAGTGCTACAGTCAATCAGAAGTTGATTCCTTACCCATCATGGCCCTCTACGAGCGTCTCTTCTCGTCTCAATCACAGATAGCCGACATTGCTGTTCAAGTCCATTCTCTATCATCAGCCTATCATCAACAACACCGGCTTCTATTTCGCTCTCTATGCACCAATCTGACCTTTACACGAGGAGATGCAAAGACAACCGCCTTCATTCCAAAGTACTTTACCTCATGGCAACGATATACATTTGTCCTCATTGGTAACCATTTGTTCAAGGCCAATGTCCAGTTTGGTGGATCGAGGTTGCCAGGATCGTCCGAACAGGGCGATCAAACTCGACAGTTCAGGTTTAAAAATGTTCGTATTTCCCTGAGGCTTCTACTCCAGAAAATACACACGCCTGATGAACTAGCTGCGTGGCCTCGATCGTGAACAAATGATTAATTTTTATAAACTCAGCTCTGGGGATTGGTATGAATTCTGGGGATGGTAAAAGGCAGGTGGTTCGTTTGCACTTTTTCTTCATTCACTCGTATTTTGCAGATACCACCCTCGCTATGTTCTTTCCTCGGAGTTGTTTGCACATACCAGTCTTTCCTTCCCAGATGTCCACCTTTTCCACACTTGCCGGTGCCCTGACTATGGGGACGACACGAGAGTTTACAAATCCTAGAAGACGGCGCGTTCCCCAATACAAGACACAGTCACGTCCTGGCCAGGAGCCACCACACCCGCCTATTTTATTCGACTACTTCTCTGCTCAAGGGCAAGGTGTGCCAATACACGATTTCATCGTTCTCAGTACCAACGCGCTTGCACAAGATGTCCTCGGAGCACATGACCAGGTTTTGGCTGGACTCGATGTTCGTGTGATGACGCTTCGGATCATGGTGGGTACTGCCTTGTGCTTATTTCGGTCGTTATCTAACGTTGTGACAGTGGCAAGGGTATGAGCGCCTGAAATGGTCTCGGAGTATTCCCGTCAGTTCAGCTATCTCTCGAGCTCAACTGGGTGCTAGCGTCGCGATGCAAGTATGGAGTTTCATCGAGGTGAGTACCTTATGCACTCCTGATTTTCGCGAATAATTAAACTGGGAATACCAGGACGCACGGGACATTTGCTCTGGTGCTCGTCCTGAATGGAATCTGGGCCCTGGTAGTGGCATCACGTTCGACGACATCATTTTGCTCGGGCTATACAATATCTATGATGACATCTGGCAAGTAGATCTTGCCGTGGATGCCTCATCCCCTTAATCTCTGCGACTCAGATCCAGACCCTCATCTCTAACTCTTATTTGTCTCAATGCCTTTTTGCTACCTTTTCCTTATTTGCGACTTGCCTCGTGCTTTCTTGCTATCACCTCGTTTCATGATCATGCTTTCAGTGATTCCACTATCTGCCCTCTTGCTATCTTGTTGTCCTATTTTATCCTAGCCGTTGTTTAGCTGCTTTCGTGTTTCTGCTTTGTAGTCTCGTAGATTTATTTCCTATTGCTTTAGAATAGACCATAAGTAATCGATTGTTCCTCGTTTTGAAGGATTAATAATAATTCTGATAGATCACCTTTTCGGTGATTGCCCCGAGACAAAACAATGAAGTTGATGTCCACGCCTCGTGTGTCCCGTTCCGACTCGTTCGCTTTCGAGTGTCGACAATCCGCTCACCGGGAAACCATGTACTGCCAAGAGGTACGCAAGAGGCGTCAAAAAGCCTATAAAGACAGCGCTTATGAGTGGAGGGAGCGTAGAACATCGACTCGTTGAGGGCTTCTACTTGGTGCGGGCGCTAAATACTATGCAGTGAAAAGGCTGGAATTTGGAATTTTGCGTAGGATCAAAGTTTGAGACGTCTACACGTCATCGAGGCGGCTCAGGCAGATCTCGCATCCAGCTCAACGACTACAGTCGGTGCGCCAGCGGCCAGCGCTTCAGCTCGGGAGGTGTCCCTGTACAAAAAAAGAGTTGGCTGGTTTGAGCCGTGAATTCAGCTTACAGACTCAAATACGAATCATATTGCCAGTTTTGTAGGTGAATGATGGAAATTTGGAACCACGGAGACTCCATCCCGACATTAGAGCTTGCCTTGAAAAACAGGTACAGTCAGCGCAAATCCCCAACTTTTCGCCCGGTTCAGTTCTTTAGTTTGATTGTGCTGAAAAGCTGAAAGCATAGGGTCGTTGTCGTGATGACAGAACACCGGTTTTGTCTGCCCAGATACGCATAAGACCTGCTTGTTGTCCAGGTGATGGGGATATAAGGACTCGTCTAGATGATGGTACCTTCGTCATGACCCATGCTTACTTTTGAAAGTGAACATTTCTGACGTACCGATTTCAACTCCGAAACTTTGCTGTTGAGGTCAAATGGTTCAAGCTCCGGCGGCTGGCCAATGGAACCGTGCATCATCACTAAACCTGTTATACATGCTTATAATTGTACCAGGCAGATCCGATGGCCAAATTTCTGTAGCGGACCTGCGAGACAATAAATCTTGGAAGATCATCTGTGCCATAAGTGTCGCTCTCGGCATAATTCGTGCAGCTTATGTGCACACCTATAGGGCTTTGGCCATCAGTGAACAGACGGATTTATGGAGCTGGAGAGAGGGATACTCACCCTTCTGCATGATATAGCGTCTTTGGGGCACAGTAGGTCAAGAGTCGAGAGCTATATTGTTGGGAAGGAGTCTAGAATAGTTCAAAATTGCTATTTTGCGGTACACCCGAATGTCGCTTTTGAGATGACTCACGAGCCGAGCTGTTTTTTTAGAGAAGTTGCTTGGGCTGTGGTGGAAGGGCTTCTGATTAAATGTGAATTGTTGAGTTCGGAAAGGCTTTGGGTTCAGAGAACCGTACCATGGGAAACAATATCCTAGCCCCGAAATAAAACGAATACCCCCGTTCGCTTCAGCCTCACTTGAATCGCGAACCACTTCTAGTCGATTGGTTGATCTAACCGAGAATCTACATATCGACCACCATTGATCTTCCTGAATTCACTCTCCTCCTCCAAAGTTGACTGCTACTTCAGCACAAGGGCATGGAGCCCCGAAAGCTTCTGTTCCGGACACTGTGATTTTAGCGTGGCGAGCGTGAATGGTCCACTCACGCTTGATGCAGGGTTTCATTTTCCGAGGGATAGGGAATCAGATTATCTTATCTGTCTATCTGATTTCCGATACTGGCATTCATTTAGTGTTGGCATCTGATTTTTTGCCTATGATAGTACATCGTTAATCGTCGCTCAGATATAGCAAAAATATGTACATTCAATGCTAAGAATGTAGTCATCTGGAGTAGAGAAGCCTCAGAGATGAAGCATTAAGTTCCCTTTTTCATGAAACCATGCTAATCTTTACGCCTGGGTTCACGCTCATTCACGCCTCTTCATGCTTTCACACTCTGACCACGCTTCACGCTCACACGCCCGGCTTCATGCTAAATTCCACGTGCCCTTCTGTTCCAAGATTCAGGCATTGTGCTTAACCTAGTCACAGAGGCTGTGCAACAAGTTCTCGACATAGGCTACTTTCTAGTGCTTAGTGAGATGAAGTATTATTGCGTAAATAACTGAGAAGAAGCGTCGACCATGAACAAGCATCGATTGATGGCCCATATTCATGAGCCCGAAGATGGGGTCTGTGTACTTGAAGCAGAAGTCTCCCGGACCTTACATCTAGGTATTGGAAGTTGGCAACATCATCCCTATGACCAAGAGCAGGTGCAAGAGAGATCGGAACAGCTGAGATTCTGCCGTCCTCGGAGTCACCGGAACTCAAAAATTCTACTCGGAGAGCATAATATGTGTTTGGATCACATTCACCAACCGTCGCAGAGGCTGGATTGGCGGTCTTCACGGACATTGCACCCAGTATGCACCGTGTAGAAGCAGGTGCTCGATGAAACACGATGCTCTCGAGTGATCTGCCGGGCACTCTGAAAGACTCATTTCTCGAGATTTCTCCCATAGAGAGATCTACGAAGAAAAGAGAAACCTCTACGGAAGACCGGATCGACTCTTGTGTTCGATAAACTGGCCACCGCTGGAAAGTTACTATCGCCAAGCGAGTAGGCGACCGACAAAAAACTCGGCAGTCCCAGGGGCCTACTCCTCCACACACTAGGATGCCTCTAAAGACGGGCTCAACTACTGTTGCTTTCCTGCTTCCAGATAGTTCCATCCCGCCGGGAATCTCATGACGTCGAAACACAGCGAGTAAGGGATCGTTCTCGCCATGTAACATGTATACCCAGGCCTTGTCAGCCCAAAAACGCAAAGTCCTTCTAAATCGCTTTTCGGGTAAAAGAAGGTTCTGATTGATCTAAAAGAGGCGCTGTTTTTAGCTTCTTCAGGGACCAGGGCCCAATGAGGGCTCCTCACGTACCAAGAAAGCCTCTGACACTTTCCTTTCCAGATCGAATAGTTCAAGCTCAAGAGGTACGTCATGTGGCTGGTCAATGTCATGGTTGATGCGATAGTCGACACATACAACCATGTCCGTCAGAGTCAGAGCACTGAACTGTGCAGGAGACTTCAGGGGTAGCGAATAGTCGTTGACTATTGTGGGGAGTCCAAAGAGATCATCAGGTCCAACTTCTACAACCCGACTAAGCTGTATCAGTACCTCACTCCTCGGAGAATCAGGAGACAGCCTCACAGAGTCTCAGGAAGGACAGGGGGAGCACCCGGGGAGCGCCAAAGATTGATGTCTGGTGAGATTGAAGGACAAACGAGTGTAAAAGTCGTGCACGCGTGGTCAAGTTGATGAACTAGCCATTGTGGGGAGATCTTAGTCTCGAGGATCAGATCCGGCTCGCTATCCATATCGAGAATAGAAAGCCACTTGTATGTAGAACCTCCCTGAATGACAATATAGTCTCCCATGATAGCCACTGGAGTACCACAGCTGTTGTGACCATTACGCGAAGAACGCTGAAAAGGGGGGCAAATTGAGAGCTGAGTCTTATCCTCCCACTTTTTTTCCAAGACGTCAGGCTTCAATAGCGCTTTCTCGAGCTCTAAGTCCGTCATTTTGTCTATATCCGACAGTGTGACGTGAGCTCTGCTGGTCAATCTGAGCCACAAGTGTCGTTCTCGAGATATTTCGTTCAGCTTGTGGCACACCTATCAATCACCGATGATGAGATGAAGCCGGCACTAATACTAGCAGAGGGGAAACGAGTACTTGTCTGCAGGATACAACGTCGATTGGGCGCAGCAATCCGAGAATTTCGAAGAGAAGTTCATTGGAAAGGCTGTTGAAACCCATGGTTCTTTACTTTGCTGAGAACTCCGAGCTTCAAGTCTGAGTGGGCGTTAAGCGTGACGATCGAAGGGAGTCGAGCTGCTTTGGGGGAAATAAGGTGACGGCAGGGGCAACAAGTTCCGGTTCAAGGCGATACGCCGTCCTGGGAATGATGGACCCGCTTCCCGGGCCATCATTTCAATCAGAGCTCCGATCTGACCGAGAAAAAAACGAGGAATTGAATTTAAATGGATTGGGTCCGTTGGAGTACACGTGAGAGAAGGCGAAACATATTGTACGGTATCGATAACACGGAAATACACATATGATAACATTTATCTAGATCGATCAAGAATGCCAGGGATGAATTAACATGAGTAATCCGAGAAGGATAAAAAATACACCAACGATCCTGCGAAGTATCCACCGCAAAAGATACGAAAATACGCAAGTTTCAAATTTTATACGTCAGCGCGGGCTCATGTACATGCCCGTAAGCTTGTATGTTGAAATGCTCCTGTGGTGCATTCTTAGTGCTAGAGCGACTCTTCTTGAATACGTCCACCAGCGAAGCTTCACTGAATACTAACAGCATCCATGTAATGACTGACAGTGTAACACACGTCACAATTACCCTGCCTAACTCCAGACCACGGGCGACTGAGGGATTACACTCGGAGAGTGTGCCACCGAGATCACTGAATTGAATTAGGCATATCGCACCAGCGTAAGGGGATTGGCTATTCTGGACGAGGTGGAGGACTTCTTGCGAGATGAGGGAGTAGAGGGCGTATGTCAGGAAGAGGGGACCAACGGCTACCCCAAAGAGTACGGCAACCTAGGAAAAATACCGGAGACGTTAGTTACGAGAGTCAGTGGTGCAAGGGTTTCGAGAGGTCGACGAACCTCACGGTCAGGAGTAGATTGATACTTCTCCGCATGACGATACAGCATAACGGCAGACACGAAAACTTCCACCGCAGCAACCACCAAAAGACCTTCGTTTGCTCTTCGGAGGTGTACCAAAGTCATCATTTGGTGACTGCTCAACTGTGCGAACGCGGATTGATCGAGGTAGGTAAATCCACCTAGTGTGTGGATCAAGTGAGCGCGATAGCCTACGTATGCCGTACCCATGACAAACAACGTGAATACGAGGATCATATCGAAAACTCGTTTGATGATGTGGAATTTGCCTCTGCAAGTGCAATAGCAGAGGCGTCTTACGCGGAAGCACACGAAGGAGAAGAGTGACATGGAGATGAACGCGTCCCTGAAGTAGGAGAAAACTGCCCAGGCCGCGACAAGACTCTCCGGGTTGAATGATCTTGGGACATGGCCAAAGGAACCCTGATTAAAGGTAACCCCCCAATACGCGGCTCGGAGGATGTACGTCACGAGCAAACATAACGTCCCCATGGTGAGAGCGATGGGAAATATGGGACCTAACACGTAGGGAGGATTTGGATTCGTGTACAGTGGACTTGGAAGTGCGACGGGCACTGCAACGTTCCTGGTTTTACAGAATGGCAGAGTTGATTGTGCCCAATGTTTGGAAATGTTGAGAGCGGCGGAGAGGAATTGAACGGCGGTGATGAGGCTGAATATGAGGCAGAGAGAGAATATGAGGGCATCGATTGGCTCTAAGTGGAATAAAGATCCGTCACCACCAGGACTTGACGAAGGTGATGATCGAGCAATAATTAAATGGGCGCCACTGTGGGCCGAGACGAGACCAGGTGCTAGGAGAGCAGGAAGGAGATAAAGAGCGGAAAGGGGCTTCAGACACGACAAGCGCCGGTCGAAGGGCATCTGTTATCCAAGAGACGGAGTGGGGGGGAGAGAGAGCAAGGGAAGGGATGAAACGAATGCAAGCTGGACCAGATGTAATGAGGGGGGTTTAAGAAGGAGGATGACGATGACGAGCCATTCTCTTCGATCCAGGGTATAAGTAAACTTGGTTGCTAGTAGTTAGGCCTTTACATTCAGACAGTTCTGCGGACCTGACGTGAAATAGATGTTCAGTTTTTTCTCGCCCGTGTTCAGGTGACGGGTAGATCTCTGCGGCGCATCCAAGTAGAGATGGGGTTGTGACAGGCAGTATGTTGGACTGACGTTAGGCATCAAGGGATGAGATGCGGCCTAAGAAAGGCGATTTCCTCGGTCATTCTGACGCGTTTCTGGGACGGCGGAAAAAGGAACAACCTTGCGAATCATCGAGCAACGAAGGCTGTTCAGAATGAATGGAGAGAGTGTCCGCTGGGCTCGCTATAGCCTACGCCAATATTCTTGCTAATGTCCGCCCATGACGATAGGGCTGGAATTTCTACTGGTGTTTTTCGGATCTCCCGAGAACCTGAGTGGCGTTGCCCAGGGCAAGATGGAAGAAGATCTAGAGATGGGAACCCAGTATTAACGTACTGATTGAGTCGAACGCTATCAGAGACATAGAAACATAGAAGCAAGTAGACAACCGAGGGAGCATGATTCAATTTTCCAGAGGGCAAGTTGGCAGCAGGTTAACACTCTTTTGAATTTGAGCGTGAATGCTTCCAGGTCGACGCAAGAGGATTGGAGACGGGATGAGTTGGATGTGAGAGAACCCGGAAAGATAGGTAGTTGCAGAGGAACATATGGCGGTTAGACGTTCGGCGTGGCGTTGGAACGCGGATGGGTAGTCTGCCTGGCGCTCGTTCGGTTCAGGTGTTACACCTCCGATGTCGGAGAAAGCGGATTTAAGGACAGATATCGTTCTGCTCAAGTAAGAGCTGTAGGCCGACTAGCTCAGTTGGTTAGAGCGTCGTGCTAATAACGCGAAGGTCTTGGGTTCGATCCCCACGTTGGCCAGATTCTTATTATTTATCCTTTTTGCCGTTTTGGGCGATCTCGGAGAAGCCGGAAACGGCATCACTGTTGCCGGCCGCCGGATGGGCACGATCAGTCCGACCTCAGCCTGGAGTTCATCTCAAGACTCACAGACACTATTGGTCCTGGCTAATCAGTCCAATGATCTCCGCTCACTACACTGATTTCCGACCATGATACATCCCTCTTCCTTGTCTATCCTGTTTTCGACACGTACAGGCTGTTGCATTTTTCTTCGCACTTCCCATGTTTCTACCTCAAGGAGACACGCGACCACACTCTCGGGAACGGACTATCTAGACCCTGCAGCGGCGACTAAAGATACAAAACACCACCAATATCCATTTCCTAAATCTTCTAAACCGACCCCGTATGAAATTTTTCATTTGCCAATAAGCGCATCTCGCACTGACATAAAGTCTCGATGTCAGTCTTTTTCATTTCCACCGTTTTATCTATGTATTGACGAGATACGTTTAGATTACGACCTCGTGCGATATCATCACCCTGACTCACCACACGCACGTATTCATACACCATGTCCGAATGAACGAAATACTCGATTCCAGAGTATCCTTTCTGCTTACGATACACTGCAAAACCCTGCTGCCCGCGCTAATTCTAAAGCTTGGGGATATTACGGCTCTGGCTCGGGATTTGATCCCTACGTGGCAGAGATTAATCGACGACGGCAGACATCGCAGAATGCGGAGTATATGAGAAGTAGGAGACAGGCTATGAATGATGACGAGCGACATTGTGAAGAAGAAGAGTGGCAGAAATCTGAAGGTGGGACGAGAGAGAGGGTGATGGTTGGGTTGGGAGTGTTTGCGTTATTGGGAGGGTTGTATCCGAGTTTCTTCTTATATCCGTTTCATTTGGATAGAGCGCATGAGGATGCGGTGAGTAATTTGACTAGGGCTAGAAACGATGCACAGGAGATTGGTCATGTTAGGAGGGAAGAGGTTAGGAAGAGGGTTAGGGAGATTAAAGCCGCTGCTACCGTTGCGAAGGGGGGTTCAGAGCCAGAAGAGGAGAGTGTCGAGGGCTAAGTTATCTCATACTTTTAACATTATTGTACATGAACTATAGCCTACTGAAGTCTCTCAAGGCTTTCATCATTCAATTTACCCAGTGGTCGCAGAAGAAACCGGTGACGAAAGCATAAACGACTTGATGGCTAAGCTCTGGCAAGGTAGACAACAGCAACTGCGAACTGTTCCGAAAATATGTCAGATAATCTAACGCCGAATGCCACAAAGGTTCAGGCACTCACAAGGGCGTATTACTAGTCACTTCTTCCCATAATGTATATCGGTCGAATGACGAGGTAAATGTCAGGAACACCACGTCTGACAAGAGGCCCCTTGCACCATAATAGCTCATTATGCCTCTCACGCCACCCAGGATAGCTCCTTGCCCGAAGTATGCTGCCCATTTGGCTGCTGCCCTAGTACTGCTACTCGGTTCGGCGAGTTCTCCGCCTTTGCTCGGTGGTTCTGTCAAGTTATAGGGCTCGCAATTACCGCTTTCTTCCTCTTCAGGGGAAGGGGCTTCATTACTTTTCTTGGCTTCTTTACCTTGGGATTTTGGGGATTTAGAACGACGGTTGTGTCCGCGCCGTTGCCTATGGAAAAATTCTTTACACCCGGCTCCGAATGCGCATCTGAAAAAACGGAGGACAGATTCGCCTGGAACATGTATGGCTAGTCGACCAGTGATGTGTTGTTCGATCGTTTGGGAAATGCTCATGCTGAAACCAAGATTTAGTCAAAATTTGTGAATGTTGTTATTTCACTCTTACGCTGTGATACCGACCAACCCTGCACCTAACCCATAAGCGAAGGCTGAACAACTTGATATACCCAAAGGCCTATTTTGCTTGTCGATGTTGAATGTTCGAGCGTAGGGTGATGGGTCTCGGATGGGCTCGATGAAGATGGTGTAGGTTTCCGCGTAGTAAGGGCGAGAGTCATACGACATTACGGAGGAACCTATAGAGAGTGACACTGATGGCGTTGTTGAAGTAGGGTTTGAGCGAGGTCTGGCGAATGAAATGGAAAGAATCTATTACAGAGTACTGGCGTAATCGAGGAAGTGGACGGTGATGTCATTGTGAGACCGCAAAGTTGGGTTTCTATTTGGGGTGCTTCGATTTCGAGCCGAGTTGTGCGCTGGGCCTGCAACTGGTGTGTTATGGATTGAGACGAGATCGACGGCTCGGCTATCGTCTTATGCGGCTTTGCTAGTGTATCTGTCTGCAGCGACTGGACTCGGTGGTTCTGAGGGGTCAAACCGATGGTTTATTAATGAGATAGAGCTTCGGGAAAGGACTGAAGTGGTTGGGGTGTTCATACACCCTGTCCTCGAAATTGGCGACGTGATGCGTTGAGCGAAGGTAGATGATATATATAAGAGTCATCAAGAAGCTTGAGTACTAAGTAGTACTTTTGTTATTTAGTAATCCTGGTGGATAATGGTCCTGCTACGATAATCATGGCTATGATATAGTCCCCTACTTTCTGCTACTCGTTTCAATACACGTCAGTGAAAACTTTGAATCAATCTTTTAGAATGTATTCCAAGTATTGCAATAAAAGGCTTGCAGGTGCAATAAAATATCAATACTAGAAATCCAGATCAATATAATTTAATACTCCGATGTTGCAAGATTGTTTTTGTAATATAATGTAGCTGCAAGCATCTTGGGCTGAATAAAATCCAATATAATCCAATACTATTGTTCTGGGCTCAGTATATCTGTGCCACCAGAGTTCTAGCTCACATATTTTGAGACTGCCAGAATTTTAGAGAAATATATTGATGTATGTTGATCCCGGAATTGCTTTGGCTACATATATAATAATATACTGAAGGTTGGAGCTAGTGAAAAGAAACTGGCACAGACTTGCTGCTTGTGAGCAGTATCTCGTGCTCATGCACGCCCTCATTCAGCTTGTCAGCTTCTTCACAAACGGTCCCATAGGCCCTGCTAGGCTAAATAGGGTAGATGTACAATCATAAAGCATTAGGTCGGGAATCTCGGAAGACATAATAGCTCAGTGGTAAAGTGCTTACTTCACCTCCAGGCGGTTGTGCGTTCGATTCCAGCATAGTCTAGCTCATTAATACAAATATCCATAATATGTTATTGTGTCCAGGTCTGTGAATCAAGTTAAAGTAAATAGTGAAAGTCAATATGACTTGAGAGCGGTAATACTCCACCGAAGGTGCGAGTAGTACTTAAGTTTTTGACTGATATTTTATTGATATTTTATTGATATTTTATTGGAATATATTGGAATATATTGGAATCTATTGAATAAAAGCCTGGTTTTTGAATCTATTGCCTGCAAGGCTTGCAGGTTCAATAGATTGTGACCAACTAAAACATGGCAATACCTGTCAAAAGAATTATTGCAGGTCTCTGCAAGAATTGTAGAATATGTATTGGTATATGTGAGTATATATTCAAACGAGGTTTTTGCTGACGCACTTCCTCCGCTGGCTCTTAAATATAATTCTAAATTTTGCGATCGTGACGAGGCGTGTACATGGCATCAGATCACCATCATAAACCAGCATTTACCACGTGGAGAGCTACTGTTAACGTTAATGTCAGTGCACAGCTTCCTCCCTTGTTCTACTACTACCCTCATGACTTCTTCTGAAAACATGCTACCAGATAAACGACCTCGTGCTCGATCTAGTTCGCCTTATTCAGAGTAAGTGTCAAGGTATATGACTTTAGGTAGCTTAGTAGCTGACTCGACATATCCCTAGGTCAGCACCTCCTGAGAAAAAACTGAAGTTACCTACCAGCACCGTCATACCCGCAAACGACATTGTGCTGCGCGATATACGACCACTTTCTCATTCTAGTTCCCCCGACTCAGAGTGAGTGGTTGAGGACACTTGACTCCAGACGATTTGTGCAGCTAATACAATGCCTAGTTTAGTGCCTCCTGAGAAAGGCCTAAAGCCATCCACCGCTATCATGCCCTCGTCTGACAAGGTATTACAAGATAAACGACACCGCTCTCGTTCCTTACCCCCTAACCCAGAGTGCGTGGGTGACTGTAACCGGTACACGACTGTTGAAACAGCAACGGAGCGGGGAGCGCAGTGATAGTGAATGCTAGTCGCAAGTACTTACTACGATTGTAGATCGCTTGTTAATGGAGCAAATAGTTGATGATAAGAGAGTAAGTAGCGAGATATGAGCGAGGCTTGTAGAGCGTTCACTTGGTAGTCTAATTGACTGAGGTACTACTACTAAGTACAGGCTCCTTATATACATTTTCTACTACAAGTCCTTGGAGTTATTCTACACTCCAACTACATAATAACTTACGCATATATGATGCGTTAGTGGATAGAAAGTATCCATACGATGTAACGTATGTATCATAAAGGTAGCATAAGACTCGTCAATACTCCGATAAGTGGAATAACTAGAGGAGTATGTTGGAGGACGAGGAGATAGTCTATTTATAACATAGAAATATGTAAATAGCATATGACATAAAGGTCATAATTGAGATTGATGCGATCAATGATATGATCAGAAGATCAAAGTATCATTTCGCTTCAACATACTACTACAGAGACCAAAATAAAATCGAAATATTTCGAAGAAATATTTGGAGGAATAGATATATGGGGAGAAACCAAACTAGTGAGTCATAGAATGGAAAATTTGAATAAAAACGAAGGGAAATGGACACGAAACAGGGGTCAAATAAATAGTAAGCACAAGTACAATATCGAAGCAAGGAGGAGAAAAGTGAGAGGAAGAAGACTTGGGCATAGGCTGAGACATAGAAAATTAAATACAGATAGCAGAAGTGGGTACTCGCCGCAGCAGTAAGCAGAGTAACAAATACAGTCATGGCACATTAAATAAAAGATAGAAATGGAGAGATAAGCACTGAATTGAAAAGATAGAAATTGGAATTTCGGAGTATGGAGGAGGGTGAACTAGCGGGATCCAAAAGATATGGGCGCCTCGACAACGGGCGCTCCGAACGTCAGGTGTCAAAGATAAGATAACTGACAGGTTTCGAGAGGTTGCCATTTTTATGGCTAACCGATTGGAAATCTCTACACCCCTCCTCGAGGACTACCCCGCCCGACGGTTTCATCTAGCTACCAAATGCCATGTCGATGACAGGCTCAAGCCTGCTCTTGAAGCCCTCATTTGTCGGAACCCTCCTCTTAACATCAGAGATTTTGAGGTTCTCAATCAGGAAATTGTTCTGGGAGTGGCAGCTCTCAGGGAATGCTGTTACCCTGTTTTTCGAGACTCGACAAGATCTTCGCATTCGCCGGACATTACCATCATTAATTGGGAAGTCCGTGAAGAGCGTGGTGAAGTTCTCTTGGAATTGAATGATATCAATTTTGTCCTCCCAGCTACTCCTCCTGTAGAAAGTTCGGATCAGGATAGCGTGCCAGTGGTATGGGCGTTATTTTGTGCAAAAAAATATTTCGGGTGAACTTGGCTCTTTTCTTTGCTGAATTACCTGAACTTTAAGTTGAAAGTACGATCAAAAGTTGAACTATGGAAACCCCCTTCTCAAATTTCTGAACTTCAGCACAAATCTTCACAGAAATGCGAACATCCTCTCTGATTCTATCCTAGTTCAAGTCCAAACTTCCTCACTCTGATATTATCTGGCGGCTATTCCTCTCCCCAAATAGCCCTAAGACGCCATATCCAGTACCCGGTGACGGCCTTTCATTGGCTACAGATCATAAATGCCCTTTCGGGGACCTCAGATAATGCCCTTACTCTCCTGTGTGAATTGCTCCGTATTATGGGATTATACAACCAGATATCTTAGAAGTAAAAAGTTAGAATAGTTGATATTTTTGATCTCGAAGTTCAGAAAATTATGCATCATTTGAAGGTCAGTTTTTTGAAATCTCTGCCATATTTTTTTGCACAAAATGATTTCCATACAGATGTAAAGGCCACCGACTTTCGTAACTTATTGCGGCTCTTCTTCCCATCGTCGTACGTTGTTATCCTTCTTTGATGAAACCATTACTCTTGACTTGGTGAACTATAGGAGCTTTCTCTCTACTCAGACACTACCAGATTTGAAGTCGGATGAATGGGCATCAATTCTGAGGCTTGCAGCCAAGTGGGATATGACGCAGATAAAGGCACTCGCAATCCAAAAGCTCGAGGGCCTTGATTTTGGAAATGTTATTCAAAAAACAAGATGGCCAAAGAGCTCAGAGTCCGAGAGTGGTTCTTCTCCGCAATCAAGACCCTTGTTACGCGGAGCAGCCCACTGACAACCTCTGAATGGCGGGCCTTAGGTGATCGAGACCTTATTCTTCAGGTTCTAGACCTAAGGGAGCGGGCTCATCGTAGGGTTTATCTGTATCGGTACGGCCATACTCCGATCAATCACCTCAGGTCAGAGCGCGGGGAGCTTCCTGACCCCTATGATTTATCCAATCGAGTGGCATCACTTTTGGGGTAAAGTCGCCCGTGTATGTGTCGCTGTTAGCAAACCTGAAAAGACGAACTTGCAATCTCCTAATTCTATACATTCTTCTCACTTCTAATTCATTTCCTTTCTTTACTTCGGCTCTCGGATAGAACTTCTCATTCTTCAGCAGCAATGTAACAAGAACCTCAAGAGCTGCGGACATTTAGAAGCCTCAACAGCGATTGATTCTAGAAAACACCCAGAAGACACCCGAATTAGATGAGAACTGCGGAAGGTACAAGAATGGTATCGATGGACATTTAGCTCATGGCTTAAAGGTCAAGGAGCTGGATAGGGATCCTCTCGTCTAGCTTTGCCAGTATATAGCCATGGCCCACAACGATATCGAATACTTCGTCGAACCACTTATATTTCAAGTAAATTCTACATCCCTGTATGGTTGAACATCGACTAAGACGCTCATAGGTTGAAAATACACTTTTTCGCATTCCTCGTGAATACTTATCTCAAGAATCTCCTGTATTTTTGGACATGTTACAGCTACCACAGTCTACCACGAGCGAAGATGGAAGTGGCGGTGAGGGTTCCGGGGATGCTACTCCTATTGTCCTCCCCGATACGATCACTGCCAATTCCTTCCGCTCGCTACTCAAAATCCTCTATCCAAGAGAGTCGTGAGTCCGAGCAAAAGAGAGCGTCCGCCCTGTTACTGACCTTCTTTCATACAGCCTCGGAGACCCGTTCCTTATCCTGAACGAGTGGCTGCTTGTCCTCGAGTTATCAAAAATGTGGGATATGGGGAGGGTGAGAAGCACTGCCATCAACCATCTTGTCCCAGACCTCGAAGACGATCCATCTTATAGATGGAAGCTCGCGAAACAATACGACATCGAGGACTGGATACAACCCGCCTTGGATAAATTAATCCGACGCAACGAATCGCTCGGGTTAAGGGATCTGCAGTTCCTTGATTTGGATACTGTACTCAGAATTGCAGCCGTCCGCGAATCATGTTATCCTGTGTTTGCTGACACACAGAGCGGGTATGGCTATCATTACAGCAGCGAAAACAACGACGATCAACAGATGGGAATTGAAATCTGAGAGAGGGCAGATGAGTATCGATCTAAGTGGAGTGGAATTCATCTGTCCCACCCCTCCCAGTCATAATAGTTTCGATGGAACCAATGATCAGGAAGAAAACGAGGGAGCGAGGAGGAACGGGCAGTTTTTCTTCGAAGACATGGTTTTCAAGGTGTGTCATACTATATTTCTCAACCAAATTATCTATATATTCCAATGATCCAGGTAGAGGATGAACTTTACCAAGTACCAAATAGACCATTTGCAAGGCATTCTGAGGCATTCAGGTGTCTTTTCTCAAGACGTGGTTTCCGTTCATATGATCGTCAGGACCCCCTCGTCGTCGATTCAAGTATCACCAAGGCTGATTTTGAGGCCTTACTGAGCTTCTTTTTCCCGTGAGTGGTCTACTTTTGAGTCACTGTCACTGCCAAATTTCAGACCCTCAGTGAACCTGTCGCAAATCCGGAGCCTTCGTCTGATGACTGGGCTTCAGTCTCGAAGTTGGCGGCTAGATGGGAAATGCCGCGAGTGAAGGATCTGGCTATCAAAACGCTAGAAAGCTTGGACTTTGGGACTATTACAACGAAGTTGCGGATGGCCCAAGATTTGGGCGTTCAAGCGTGGTTCTCGTCGGCGATGCAGGCGCTCGTCAATCGCCGGGAACCAATAGGACTACTTGACAGTCAGGTGCTCAACCAAGAACACTTACTGCAATTACTCAACCTCCGAGAACGAGCTCACTACCGTAACCGATACAGCTATGGCAATGTTTACCACTTGCGTTCTGAGAGGGGTGTGGTACCAGTTTCAGTTGATCTCTCGAATCGTTTAGCAGGTTTAGTTTGACAAATTTAGATACAGACGAAAAGGAAGTATGTAATTCTGGAATATTATCGCTACATCAAATTTACTGTATATTAAATATCCGCTTCATTCACCTCGTTCATCCTTACCCAAAGTCCACCTTTCACATACATGGTCAAATGTGAGGCAGGACGGACCTTATCACGTCCTTGAGGGCCTTGCTTTCCAGTCCAACTCTTGGGGGGCAGCGAATCAGCTGGCTGACCATCCAAATCGAGACTGAACGACGAGAATTGTTGGAGTAACCGAACAAGGAAGAAAGACGCTTCATTATAGGCGAACTTCGTAAATCGTTAGTAAAAAAAAAGATCTCAACCAGAGGGTTCACGGTGATATACCTGTTGTCCAAGGCAAATTCTAGGCCCGGCGTTGAACGGGGTGAAGATAAAGGGATTTTTCAGAAGATACTTCGATAGCCTCTCGTCCAAGAAGCGATCAGGGTCGAATTCGAGCGCTGAGAGAATATAGTGAATCGCCTGAATGGGGTAACCATCGAAAGCGCTCACCATCTGGACCCCAGAGGTCGGTCCGTCTGTGCATCAAGAAGACGGAATAAATTACGCTGCGATTCAGTCGTAAGTACGGTGTAATTCGCAACGAAAATTCAAGAGAACTCACCGTCGGTCAGCAGGAACGAAGATCGGTGCATCGGTGCCGGCAGAGGGTGAGAGGATGACAGACTTGGATGATGTTCTAAGATGATGAAGTGCTATTAATTCCACGAGGCATAGACAAATGATACCGAGGAACTCACCGACTGTTTATGGGTCTGGTATTCAAAAAGTGATAGAGATCAGCCCAAGCTAGAGATTAAACGGTATCAAGCGAACTTACACTGCCGGATAAAGCCTCAGGACCTCTGTGGGGTATCGGTCAGTCTGGGGACTTGAACCTGGTTGAGCGGAGATGAAAGTTCGCACCATTCAAGAAAGCTCTCAGGTATTTCATGTCCCGAATATCGTCATAGGATGGCCTACTCTTCGGTCCAACCGTTGATAGTATCTCTTCTCTGAGTCGGCGATTGATCTCGGGGTGTTCTATGAGCATATACAGCGAGAAGGTCAACAAAGAAGCGGTCTGAAGAAGGAAGTTAGGATTTGGAGAAATCAATGATCAAAATTACGAACCGTATCCCTCGAGGCGACAAGCAAATTAACGAGCTTTGGTGGTGTCAGACTTAGAAAGGACTGAGATACGATTTGTTCTCACCTCATCCTTGATTACTTGGGTGTCTAATGAAAGAGTTGATTGGCAAGTGCAAATTGATGTGCCAATTAAGTAACATACCAGGAGTCTGATCAACGAGATAATCCAGAAGTGTCTCGCTCTCGCTGGCCTTCGTTCCACCGGTTTTCTCTTGTTTTCGCCTCAAGCCCTCCACTACAAACGGTTCAACGAAGCGGTCAACTTCGTGTCTGAGAGGAGCAACGGCATCTCCCGTAATTTCTTTCAAAGGCCAAAAGGTACCCATGCGACCGCGCAAACTGATGACATCCTGCCCTCCTACGAAAGCCTTAACAAAGGAGTTCGATGGATGGTTTTCAAAGGTGAATGAATTGGCTTTAGCCAAAGGTGATGGATGATCAGGGTAGGGGAGGCCTGCACCCAACGAATGGACGTCATTTCTGAATAAAAATTCAGTTGCGGAGTCCAGCGTGAATCTCGATACCAAATCCTGCACGACGTTTTGGCCATCAAACAGATAAATAAGACAGCTACTAAATGCGTACCTGGAAATCAATGGGATACCCTTCTGCAAGTCGAATTTTCGCTTGTTTGAGCGCGTCGTCTGCGTGTCGATCAAAGATCTCGAAATCACTGATCCGCTCTCTGCTGAAGAACGGGCGGGTGATGGAACGATGAAACCTGGTCGACATTGTTCATCAGTTGCGTGATACTCTCAAAACAGAATGCACTGACTTCCACATCTCGCCTGAAGCGTCTGATTAGAACGTACTCAATGGGATGTTTGAGGAGAAGGAGAAACGTACCATCAGAATTGAAAACGCCTGCTCCAAGTAGGGACTTGAGTTGATCGAAGACGGCGGGCCCTATTGAACAGCGTCAGAGATAGTCAGGTACTCTGCAATATGAAATGTCTGACCTTTCTCGAAAGCGTCGAATTGTGTCGCAAGAACAGCCTGAGATCCAGGATGTCAGCCCTTAACTTTTCCTCGACGACGAATCCAAGTCACCTTGACGTGGTCGGGTTCCGTAGTGAAGTACTGCAGAGAATCATAAACTCATGAATCGTGGAACAAATCGCATCACTCACCCGTTCATCCAAACCGACGGTGAATCTATAAGTCTGGCCAAACTGTCGGGTCCATTCATTGAAGAGCTCAACTTAACGCATGAAGATCAGACTGTAGGTTATGTTTGGCTGAACTCCAAGCACTGACCTGGATATCCTGTTTTTAAGTTTGCAACAAGTTTGCTAGCGACCTCGGATGACCTGACATCGATGTGGGGTGGAAGGATTGCGCCGAGCGTCTTGGCGGTTTTGCTATTCCGGCGGTTATCGATGGACGGCTTCACGAAAAGATACGTAAGCCGTGGGATGACGCTGAATAGCACGAAAATCGGTCTTGGAAAGGATATAGCGAGTCGATCAGTTATAACGACGAGTGTGCCGAACGTGATGACGCATGGAAGAAGAAATTGAGCCAGCGAGCGACCAATGAACACGAATCCAGGCGAAATCCCCATGATATGCAGACGGATTTCGAATGGGAAGATGGCAGAATCTGCTTAAGAGTGGCTGAGCGAATAATGGTCAACTCTCCTCTTCCGCCAGACTTATATAGAACATCAATGCCACCTGCATGTTCACTTCGTTTATCACGTGGAGGAATGTGTATGTTTCATTTTGGCTTTTTTCGCAATGCCCGTCCCCGAGGTTCTGTCATTTCCTCGCCAAGGGAACACAGACTCCCCCGAATAAGGATGCGGAGTTCTTCTGGCCGGATGACGTGTCTTCCAGAGCGTCTGAAAAAATGGATTACGAGACGATGAAAACTCGGGTTAAGGGTAGACAGGAACTAACTCACCGAAGTCTGTCCTCGGTCAGGACTCAGGGAACACAACGCAATCCTCCGGCGGGACCAGCAGAGAAAGCGCTGACAGAGCGAGAAATGACATTCAGAGAGACCCTGCGACGATTGGAGGAGCCGGTTAACTTGGCACCGGATTAGTGCGAACAAAAACAGCTTCATCAAATGCTGATCTCTAGTCTTTGTCTAGTCTTCTTTAGTGATGTGAACATGTGGTCAACTACTTATAGGCTAACGACTTATTTAAGTGTTCTCTCTGGGAGACTGAGAGAACTCTGCATACACTTCTTCCTGCGGAAATCTGGAAGACCTCTCTAGCTGAATAATCAAGAGACGAACGTAGTTCCTCAATCGGTGGTGTTCTTTTCCCGACCATTGAAACTCGGTCAGGGCAGTGGCGTCATGGGGACAGCGGTGGTTATAAAGCGAGCGGACACAGCACGGAAGGAGATCCGTTCTTTAATGGGTTGTGAACTCGAATCTCGATGCAAACGATTTATGTATCAGGACCTGGTCCGTCCACTAGAAGAGTAAAATAGGATATCTGTACGCGAAGGTTTTCGGAAGGTCGGCGAAACTACTTCATTCTAGAGTACCTTCAGGCTTTCTACCTCCTTCACACCTTGAATAATGATTTACCGACTTTCTTTCACTACGCGGTCTAAAAAATTGCATATGCATCCTCGCTTTGCCTCGAGGATCCAGCATCCAGCCTAGCGTTGTTTTGGCGCCGATTCATTTAATGATTTGACTGTCCTCAACACGGCACGTAGTAACACCCTGTTTTAAACGAATAAGGACCAAAGGTGTGTCCTCAAAGAATAAATACTCAAGTATTAAGCAGGAATTCAAGTTAAAAATGAAGCCCTGATGAGCTGTGTTCTGGACTAGTATCCATGAGGACGAAAAGCCGACAAGATCGAAATCTGTCCCTCAGTAGAAATCTATAGAGTGTTCGCACCTGTCCTTAGCATTGCTGAGCTTTCTGACTTCAAGGATATTGTGACTTTCCGTATGGATACCACACCATTGATCAGGTGGATCAATTCCCTACTAGAAAAAAGGTACAGGTTATATGGGCCCATAGGCTTTTGCTCAGCGCCAGAAAGTTACCGAGGAACAATGTCTTACTCTGAGCCCAGGGAAAATACATTGATTATCTGATCCTGCAGGAGGTGGCACGGTGACGGGTTTCATCGCAGCCTTAGGTCAGCTCTGAATGCTTACAGGGGAGATGTGACCACCGAGACATACCAAGCTTTCAGCGGTTTAGAGTGGATTCGTACACGAGTGCCGTTTGCACCCCATTTGCACCGTTTACAGCGCAATGATCGGTTGTAGGCTCACACGATGGAGTGAAGTCATATAGCCTCTGGGAAACACAGCCGGTCAGCCTTCCACCGGACGCTTAATGAGATTGGAGATAAAAATACCGGACATAGATCAAAATCATGAGATATGCCTGATGTCTGCACTTGCTTGCCTGCGCCTGAGACCGATCCTGTATATAATTCCCTTGTGTTAGCATGGCTAATTTCCGAGCATTTTGTAATCATGCGTGTATGCTGGCCAGACAAACGCCTAAATTACTTGTCCGAATCAAAGTCGAATCGCTGGCAGTATATATGGTTAGTATCACGCTGTGCATCGATACGAAGAAGTCAATAGTTAACTGGTGTGTCGAACAAGCTGCGATTGATAGGATCGTGCAAAGGGGTACGATATACCTCATCCCTAATGACGTTTTTGTCTTGGCAAAAAAGCATGAGAAACTGTGAACATGTATATGAGGATATATAGCCCTTGGATACTATGAAAAGCTCACCGAACGTCTCCTAGACACCAGGTATTCCGCTACCTGGTCCGTAGCCTTTGTCGATATACATCTAATCTCCTGGATAAAAGGTCAATCCATAGTTAACCAACCGCTTCCTCGACAGATTTTGAGTAAGTTTCCTGGACTCCAGCCAGGTGAAGCTTACATTCAATGTTCTGAGTTCTTCTTTAGATACCCTGAATCTTGGGTGCGCGGCTGGCTGGTGTGGCTTTTGTCAATGGGCCCGGATGTGCACTAGGCGTGACAAACTAGCATCAAAGATGCGGACGTCATGGCTGAGGAGCTTTATGCCAAGATCAAGTATGAAACGGACCATCAAGTGCTCAGAAGTGCTAGGGCGGTCGATACCAACGCACAGAAGTCGGAAGGCAAGGCTAAGCAGGCATCAATCGGGTAATCATCATCAGCGGCTCAATCAAGTGTCCCTCGAGAACGCCCGTTATTTAAGAAGGAGCGGGCGATGGACTAGTGGAGTCTTCAGATGCCCTTAGCCCCAGTACAAACCACCGACTCACAGGCCACATCTACCCTTGAGACACTGAGAGGGGAGAATCAATAAACCTCAATCCCAGGGGCTAAAAAAGAACTAAATTGGCTCATGAAGCTGCCTCAGACACATGGTGTGTCCAGCCAGCTGAATGCCCCAAAGCTAGATTTTGGGGTCAGCAGTCCGGTTAAGTGCGCATACTGATGTAGATTTTAGCCAGGACAGCTATGACAATATGAAAGAGAGGCCGAAAGGGACCAATCGGAATAGAAATGGCAGTGATCAGCCCTCGCCATGCGAGTATCGAGACCTTTGGTGGAGATGTCTACTATTTTGGGGATATCATCGGCTCTGGTTAGCCATATGCTCTTTTCATTGCAGCACATAAGAGCGGACGCCCCCCTTGATAAAATCACACAATAAACGTTGACCAGAACGCCCGTCGCGTAACCGTTCGGGACGATGTTTGACCAGATCGGAGAGCATGTCGTGCTTTATGAGAGGAAGCGAATATCATGATTTGAGGTGTCTGATTTGCGTATAGAGCAGAGGTGAAGATCCTTTGAGGTCAGGAGTTCGGGATGTGAGCCAGATGTGAATGCTACACTAGAGTAAGCGCTTGACCAGAACGCTGATCAGGGTTACCAAAAATGTTGATCATCATAGTTGATTTGATCATCAAACAATTAATCATTTCCCACACTAGAAGCAGGTGATTCATCCAATCGAATTTCAAAATTTCAGTCTTTATCTTTTTGTCAACGTCTTCAAGCGTCAAGAATAATGGCCTCTATCTGATTATTTGCTCGTAGTAGACATTTAAAGCTGCTACACTGGCAAAACAACGATCACCAATGTTGAATTTGGCTTAGCGGCAGTCGAGAGTCAGTTCTCAGACTTGGAAAGGACAGGAATCTATATTTTGGATTCAAGAATCATCTCCAATCGACGTTCTCGAGCTGTAGAATGTTTATCAGAGCTCGATTATACTATTGCCTTCTCTGTTGTGGTTCTCTGATGTTCTTACTGCGGAAGAGGCTGCGGAATACTAGAATAGTCAAGAAGCACAGGAACGACCTGTTGTCTTCTATACTATCAGACGCCGTTATGATCAGAAAATCCTTCCGCTCCATCGATCTATTCAAAAGGAATCAAGAATGACTTAGCAGCTCGCTATCCCATCTTTCATTCAATGGCTGAACCCCAAGTACAACGCGATACCGAGTATTATTTTGCTTTTCGCACTTTCAAAGTCAGTATCATTCTGCGACCCGTATTGGATCTTGTACTAAGTATCAGCTGTGAACTAAGGTCGGAGATGCTGTGTTCCGCGTCCCTCGCCATCTCTTCCTCATGCCCAACGCCAAGATCGAGCCAGTACCCAAGAGCGACGGTACTGGCGACGACCTTGTCCAGCTCGGGGACGAGATAAAGAAGGACGATTTTCTCCAACTCTTACGCGCCGTATACCCAAGGTACATCATTACGCCTTGCTTTACCCAAAAGCTCAAACAAATATCCAGAGAATACAACAACCCCGAAACTCTGAGTCAAAGTCAATGGCAAGCCGTCTTAAGACTAAGCAAAATATTCGGCATGGACGATGTCAGTCAGAAAGCTGCAAGAAATCTGAAGGACATCTTCTTTGCTGGCGATCCCGTTGATGGTTTGACCTGTGCTAAGGAGAACAAGTTGGACGATTGGATTGCGCCGTTAATTAATAAGATAGTTCAGAAGAAGAGGGAATTAACTGAGGAGGAGCTTGAGAAAGTGGGTGTCCCGCTGGCGATGAAGATTGCATGGGCGCTCGGAAAAGCTGGTACTCCTATGCGAGAATCAGCTGAATCTGATTCGGCTAGTCCTCCTTCTCCATCGAGGGGGAAAGAAGGGTAAGGGTAAGAAGAAGTAAAGTGGGGTTATCGAGGTGCATCTGCCGGGTATAGTAGTGGGGCAATCGATGAGCTAGAGAACACCGGATTGATATTGCCACTCATTGACATCATTGGCTGCGGGAGAAGGCGACATGTCGGGCTTCGAGGCTCCGATCGCTGCTAAATGGGAACATAGATCAGCGATTACACGAGTGTTCGAGAGCTCTGTGGATTGTGGAGCTAATCTCTTAAACTATGCGGTGACAACGTCCCCGTCACCTGGTCGTGTATTCAGTTCGATATTGAACCATGGTTGAGACTAGCCCTCGCAGAGATCCAGAGTATTACTTCTCCTTCCGGACCTTCCAGGTCAGTCAGGCCTTCTCGCCACTTCATGTTCCTGACGGCTCTGAGAAACATGTGCCTCAGGTCGAGGACACGTTGTTCCGCGTACCAAAGCACCTTTTCCTGCTCCCAAACGCGAGTGTTCAACCAGTTCCTCTAGGCACGGACAATGAAGACGATATGGTCGTTTTCGGAAGCGATATCAAGAAAGATGAGTTTTTACAATTCCTTCGCGCAGTGTACCCAAGGTACGCACAAGATATCCGAAGCGCATCGGATTATTAACATTGAAAACATCTGACCCAGGCACTACAACACGCCCGAAGTTCTGACCACAGACCAATGGCAGGCCGTCTTCAGGCTGAGTCGAACCTTCGGAATGGACGACCTCCGAACGAGAGCAGCTAATGAGCTGAAGGAGGTTTTCTTCTCGGGGGATCCCATGGAGGGTCTCCTCTGTGCTAAAGACAACGGACTTGAGGACTGGATCTCTCCGCTGATTGCCAAGCTTATTGAAGCGGACAGAGACCCAACGGACGAGTGGGAACAACTTGGACCTGTACTTGGAAGAAGGATAGCGAGGGCACAGGGAGCGGCCGGGTCAAACAGGGTATGACGAGCACAACGAGGCGGTGGGAGGGGTGGATGAGAATTACATTGACGGGGAATGTCCGTATGGTAAAGAGTCGAATTCAAAGAAGTTATAGCTATACAGCTTCATTCATTTCTGAACTTCAAGTTCCTTCTTCACTGAGAAGGACGCGTCAGGGAATCATGAACAAGCGAGCACAAGACAAACACACTTTTCTCCCAATCTCGCTTGTCTAACTCACTCATCTCCGGTTCAGCGGTTCTCTTCGGGCCAAGGAAGACCTCTTTCCACTTGATAACCTCCCCATGATCGTCCACCTTTGCCACAGGCGGTCGCGCAAGTCGATGAAGTCGGTCTAATTCATCCAACGAGATGTTCTTGTCTTCCTGCAGTTGTTTCGAAACCGACTCGAGGATAGAGATTCGCGCTGCGACGCGTGCTCTGTCTTCTGTTATGACACGCTTCTGGCTAACAAGGTGAATGGATATCGAGGTAATTGCGAGCGAGTATATCGCATGAGGGAGGTATGGACTGGAGAGGAATGGAAGCGGCATTTGACAATCCTGTGAGTCGACTGAGCACTACTGATTTCGGCTGTCCAGGGACACGATCGTGAGGTCGGAGGTTCGAACCACATTACTGACAAGTACATATTTATGTGATCAGTGCTGACCGGATCTTCGGTTGCTACCAGTACCTTGAGTCCATTTTTGATCAATACGAATGGGTTTTTTTGGGTCAAGATTGGTGGAAGGAAGAGAAAGGTAGCACTTGGAGTGTACCCCTCGTGATCTGTGTTGTATGATACTTACTCTCTAGCCGATTTCCTGTAGGTCGTTTAGTAGATTGAGTAGAATATGGCACTCAAGTTGTCACCTCGTATCAATACTTGCTCTGAATGTTTTCTCAACTTATTTTGATCACTAAATTGATATCGATGTCCCATAGACTGAACAGGTTATTCTGAAGGATGACGAGTCGTTGGTGTACACCCGATTCGCAACCACTCATCATCAAGCGGTTCGCATCTGTCCGCCTTGAGTGTTCTTATCTCCGTACAGCTCCTTATTATGACTAACTAACAAGGCACTTTCAAATAACACAAGGATATCTACGGTTTCTCAGAACCCGAGAAAGTCCAACACAACCATAATTGAAGGTGAAGAACTAATGGCTGACCGGGCACGATACTCCGGTGTTACCACTAAGAGTACTTTACCAGAGAATGGATCAAAATGAATCAAATTAACTACATCACTTTCTCCGCTGATTTGTCCCAGGCGCATGTCTGTGACGCATAAGGAATTACTAGCTTCAGTTTCTCTCCGCTCTGACAGAGGAAGTTCAAGTCGCAAAGCATGGAAGTAGCTCCTGGAACCTCGCACTCGATACCCATCAGCTTCAAAGATCATTTCTGCAGTTGAGAATATCCCCAAAGCATAGTCGGCTTCTAGTGAACTGTCAATGGGTACAAGCTGCGGTGAAACCCTTGTGTTTTGGAGGGTCCTCGGAAACTCCAAAGCATGACGGTTGTTGATAAGCCAACCCGATGCCGAGGGCTCAATCGAAAGTAGTTGGGCCATAAGTGTCCCATTGCTGGTCGAACTGAGGCCAAAACCAGTAATGGGGTCACCAATAGCTAGCGCGCCACCCAACACAGGATTTCCTAGCCGACCTGGGAAAATGCCGATAAAAACTGGGTGAAGGTGTGTTGAGCCGATCTCAGTCTTCTTCAAAGGAGAGAAGATTGCGATGTTTGAAAAGGACGTAAGAGCTAGGCAGTGCGGAAAGACGTGGAGCAAGCTAACGGCAGAGATTCGATTTGTGTCAATCCATTGTGGGGTCGCAAGCTGGATGCACAGAGAACAGCGTGAAGGGTCAGATTCATGTCTCGCTCTCTCCCTTCGTTAACGATACTAACTTACAAATATGTCAAAAACTCTCCCTGTTTGGAGTTCAAGGATGTGTACTTCGATATCGTCAGGGACATCTCCGGGTTGGATGTGGGAGTACCAAGCATAGACAAAATGATCGTTTCAATGAAGACCGAACTCGGTCCATTCGCTGTGTCTTCCATAACCATCAAAGGGCACTTTCTTCTCTATGATTACTTGAGGGCCATCTTGACCAATCCCAATCCCAGTCACTTTGCTACGGTTTTTCAGAATGAAAACCCTTCCGAGATATAGTAACTGCTTCACTCACAGAATACGTTTTTGTCCTGCTACGGATCCTCGAGGTACAGTCGCCGTGTAGAAGGTACATGAGCCACTGTTCATATGACTGGCGGTAATATAGTTTTGTAGGCCCAGGGGGGAACCACTGGGCTCAATCCAATGACGAAATACGGATGGGAAAACTTGAAGTTGTCCAGAACTATACCGAACAGGACAGAAAAAGAAGGTTGTTCCTGCTTCGTTGCCGTATTCGCAGAGAATCACATAGTCTTCCATAATGGCCACAGGCTTGCCTTCGTGTGTAGAGTCAAGCTGTGTCTGGTATATATATTGAGGAACAATAGGCTCCATGTCAGGCCTACCACTCCATTTCTTCTCCAGCCTCTCGGCCCGCAGCATCACTTTCTCGAGCTCTAGCAAAGGCATCTGACTCACGTCTGAGATCGGAGGACGAAGCATGCCTCTCGTTCTGTTGAATACCGTCACCCATACGTGCTGAGAATTTGCTAGTCTGTTTAGCAGACTACAGACCTATCGCGTTGGTTAGTGAGTGATCCAAGGGCAAGATTCGGAGGAGACTTACTTGTCTACAATAAATCAGCGACGAAGCTGGCAGACGGCACAAAATCTCGTTCAGGATGTCGTTAGGGATTTCAATGAGGAAAAGCACGGCGAATGTTCTTTCCGGCTACCCGACTAAACATATCATCTACAAGCCACTCATGAGTCGTTTGTGATCGGGTGCCAAGAACTTTGGAATGGCACCGATGATCACGGGTGTAACAAAATCAATAGACTGTAATCCATTGGACGAAGTAAAGATGCCACCAGGAAGTCAGACACGCGACACTCAAAAATCCCCTAGAATAATCGTTTGAACACAAGTTGTTGAGTCGTTTGAAGCGACCGCTCGATAAAGCAAAATGCACTTCGCTCACTAATCGTTAAAGAAACATCAAATCGATAAATTTCACCCGTAACAGACTACTAGAACTTTACTTCATTTTTGCAAACCAAAAACAGCAGTCCCATATCCTCAATTACCACCGCGCCTCCCTCCACCTCGTTGCATCTTTGCATTGTTGAACCAGCTTCCTGTGATACCACTAGCACTGTCTCTACTGTCTTGCTTCTCTCTATCGTCTCCAGCCTTGTTAGAGTTCCCGTTGAGAGGAGAGCTGCCACTGCTGGCCGGCTGACCCTGACCAATGAAAGGCCTGTTATTACCTGTAATCGCTCTAGGCGTTCCAGGTGCCATGGAAGATCCAGAGAGCCCAGAATTCATGACTCCGGCTCCTGTTGTGGTGATCACGATTGCCGGCGGGCCGTTTGTCGAAGGAGGTGCGTTGGTGACGGCGTCGGGTTCGGTTTGGCTTGCGGTTCCGTTAATACCGTTGGAGATGGTATCTGGTGCTGAGGGTGAAGCTAGGAAAATATTCATGAATGAGTAAAATATCCGAGACGTAGCCAAGAGGAGATAATGCATGTCCACCTGGTGGTGTAAAGTCGCTCTCGTTTATGGGTGCGGCAATGCCGAAGAGCTCTCGCACGAGGGGGTGAAGCTCGTTGCCACGGATTGTGGCTGACGTAGGTGAACGACAGTCAACGGGTGATCGACGTGCCATCTCACGAAGATGTGCGATCGTGAGTGCCGTGTCGATCCCCAGCTGACGACCCTCGGCGGGAGTTAACGGCTCGTCGCGCTCACAGAGCGCGGCATAATAAGGGGTGAGTAAATAGTTGTCGGCCTTATAATCTTGATAGACAGTCACTCGGTCAATATCGGGCATTGACTGCTTCTCAAGTTCTCGAAGGGCGAGAGCCTTGACCTCGGGGAAATCCCAGCGGTGTGCGAGAGCAAGAATCCCCGTCCAGTCGGCGACAGATGTGCGGTAGAGCGAGTATTTTCTTGAATATTGGACAAGATAAGTTGTCAGATCTGGGGGAGAGAAGGTGGCGCTCACGGGTTATAGAAGACCCACAAGAACCGGGCAAATTCGTGTACTTGAACGTCTTCCAAAAGGATCGCATTGACGTCACTTGTACCAGGTCGAACGCTTCCAGGGGCGGCGGGAGTGGCGAGCTTTTTTTTTGAAGTAGGCACTTTCACGCTCAAAGAAATATCGGTGTACTCTGAACATGTGGTGTTCAACCTAGCAATCGATATTAGTACAGGGTTCAATGATAGATGGATAGGCCAGCATACCATCAAGTAGAGATCACCTCCAGTAAGGTAATAGTCTTCATAACGAGCAACTGAGCGAAAGCCTGAACCAGATTCTGGATGTACATGGGCCATATTCAGGGGGAATGTTCTTCTCACAGGTGGAGGGAAAGAATGGGCAGTTTGGAAATTGACAACGGAGCTAGGCTTTCGAATAGAGCCTGCGTTAGAGGGTTTTATCTTGAACGTTATGTACAAACCTGGTGGGGAATCTATTAGATTGACACGAGGCATTGATTCGGTCATATCTGGTTATAGTAGAGCTACAGAATGTATATGACATCGCATCTTTGCGCGTTGAGGCGTGGTGTGGCGAGGTGAAACATGCTTGTTAGGGCGGCGACTCAAAACTCAACTGCCGGAGCAAGATCAGTTGTGAGTATTCGGTATCGTAAATTCTGAACGTATGTCATTACGCACTTTTCAGTAGAGTTCAGCCTCATAATAATAAAATCACCCGTGGGATATCTGACCATGAAAAGCAAACGAGGCGGCTGTAGCACAACTTGGTTAACGGAAGATGCAGTCAAACCTTCTAAAGTTGCTATATCGGTCATATCACGATCAGATAGATTTGGAGGCATTCTTGTTGCCGCAGTCATTGATACTTCTTCGTGCTGTATCAGTGGGACATGCGCAGCCGGAACCCTCGATTCTCGAGAAGAGATCGCCCTTGAGGCAAGAGGTCTGCCTCGCGGTCATGTTTTCAGACTAGTAGGATGTGGTATTGATTAAGACATACTCCAACTTTCGAATCGGAGCTTCAGAAAATCGTTGATAGGGGCACCGTCTCATGAACACCTGGTATCCGCGTGTCTGCATTCAGTTTCTGTTCCGAATTTAGGTTCAACGGAAGCCCTCAAGAGATCTGATACATCCTGATACATCGAATGGTTTAGAGGAACTAACCAAGGGAAATACCCAAGAACCGCATAACGAACCTAGCCCGTCCGTTTATGTTGACCGCTGGCACATGAGTCTTTAGACGGATGCGCACCAGAGGCCGGCACTTTCCTGGGCAGCAAGTGTTGCCGAGCACTTTATCAAGGGCGCAGGGTGCTGACGCGAAGAGACTCGAAATGATAACATGTGGTTGCCGGNAANGAACANCGCGAATGTAGTGCTCAGTGTTCGCAATCAATCCTTCCAGATAGTACGTGGGCATGTCGCGTGTTGATAAGATGCACTCTTTCAAGCTCTTCGATCCGAATACATACTGCTTAGTATGCAGGCCGATAATCAGTTAGGAGTGCGGGGAGTTTGAAGTTTCTCGCTCGGGAGTTGAACGAAGTTGATAGGCAAACCCTGGCAAACCTCGGACCTCAGACCCTGAAGACAGTGCTTGATCCGGGCATGGACATGCGGCGCGAGGTTCGAACCCCGACTCCACCCCGACTTTTGTTATACCAAAATCCGGAGGCTGTGAACTCTCACAGCTGACTGCCTTACTCGACAACAACTCCAGGCGTACTGTGTCTACCTACTTCATCATGCATCATCTCAAAGAAACTCCGAGGGAAAATGACTTTCAACGATACGAAAGCCAAGCATCCAGCTCAAAATCCATCACAACCCTTGGTTCGAGTCCGAGGCTGAACTCAAGCTTGTCGAGTAGACTTATCTGATGGCCGCCGTGACCAGGTCCCTCAGCCTCAACACTATCAAGGGATCATCGAACCAACAGTGCAGCTAATACTTGATCAAGCGTTGAAGCCACATCGGCTTCCACTCTGTCAAATATCCCCGATCTTACTACTCAGCCAGGAGCTTCCTTCTCAGTGCAGGGGCAATCTGGGCTCGGATACGCTCAAGGGGTAACATCTGTCAGGGAACACGAGTTCACAAAGTGGAATTCCAATCAATCGAGGGGTAAGACGCTGTTTGCACTAGGGACCGTAACGGATTGTAACGTTACGTATCCGGCATCCGTTCGGCGGATAAGTGCCGTTACGGATGAGGGACGGATTGGATTAGCCTGGATGTGCGGATCATCCGCAGATGCAGAAGAGAAAACTCTGTTTCTCGCTCTCTATGGCTCGTAATAAGCGCAAAAATGAGCTTTACTAGATCCCATAAGATGTTAGTTGATTAATATACATTTATATCAGGAAGCTGATCCTTTGACTCGAGTGTGAAATCAAGACTGCATATTTCATCAATATTTCTGCCAATTTTATCTTATTTTTATGTGGATTTCCACCTGATTGATCCTTGGTTTCACAGCTGTGACGGAACACAGTAAACTACCACCACATAAAAAGTTGGGCCATTAGGCTACATCACATTGGGTCCAAATCAAGTCACCTCTGCACCCACACTGTGCAATGATATGGGCTGAGTGTGCCTTGGGTAACCTCTGAATG